>PVKE010006709.1:0-53299 GCA_004027555.1 Craseonycteris thonglongyai
TTTCTTTCTTTTTTTTAAAGAAACCAATAACTACAATTAAAATATTCAGGTGAATATCCTTCATTGTGGTCATCCTGTGAAAACGTAATTTATTTGAAAATATATACTGTATCTAAAAACATTTTGGAAATCTATTCTAAATAGAGATTCATAAGCTATTTACATCTGCCTATGACAAAAAAAATATTACCCCATTTTATCATTCAAATTATTTCTATTATTTGCCTCAAGATGATGTCTGGCTGTTACTCAAAATCAACCCACCTGAGATGGTAAAGAGATTTTAAAGAATAAGTCAAAGGCCAAGTAGAGAATTTCAGAAGCACATCTGACATTTTTAGCTGTGGCAGCATTGTATACAGTGAAATTCCCAAGGTCACTGTGTTTGAGTGTGGTTTTTGGAAGTATAAACTGTGGTAGACATGGAGGGTTTTGGAGTCAGATCTGGATTTGAATGTAATGTATCTATTTAGTCACTGAATAATCTTGGGCAAGTTGTTTCATCTTTTGGAGACTTGGCTTTTCCTCTTCTGCAAAATTGGGGTACTGCTGCTCACCTCTTAGAGTCATTGATTGTAAGTTGGCTTACTTACAGAGTAAGCATCCAATGAGTTATAGTTAATTATATCTTCTGAATGGTAGAATAGCAGTAAAAATTTTTTTGGGGGGGGCGGGGTCAGTTATTTTTTAATTACTGAGGCTAGCAGACATAATTATAAGGGGAAAAGAACCCGCAAAATTATCCAGTTGCAGGAATCTTGTGTTTTGCTACCACCAGTTGGAGTACATGGGAGAGCAGTGATGAACTTGAGAGGGCAGAAAACAAAATAAAAAAAATGAATGAGAAAGAAATTGGGAGGGCCCGTGCACCCAGGTGTGAATGTTGCTGCTGGTCATGATGTCTCTGATTTTTAAACCTGGGATTCTGTTTCACCTACAAGGCTTAAAGTGGCTTCCCACGTCTGGGATCCTTATCCATTTCTAATTAAGATGAAACCTGGTGCATTTTTTTCCTCCAGCCAGCAACCCATGTGGAGATAACAACGGGGGCTGTGAACAGGTCTGCGTCCTCAGTCACAGAACAGATAATGGTGGTTTGGGTTACCGCTGCAAGTGCACATTCGGCTTCAACCTGGATGTGGATGGCCACCACTGTGTTGGTAAGAAATCGGAGTTGGACTGTCTTTCTGACAGGCTGCACAGGGCTGTGTGCTGCTCTTGGACTAGGGTAGCTTCCCGTTTCACTTTTTCACTGAGAATAAGCTTTCTGTAGCCCAAAGGGTGTCTTCCTAGTAGGCACCACTTCCTTCATACATAGAACTGTGTTTGATAGAGTAAATCTCTGCTCCTGGGGACTTCCTTTTAATTCCACATTTAGGGTTACCTGGGGCTCCCTTTCCTCTGTGTTTCCTTCTTGAAATCTAACTATGCTCTTGAAATTCCATAGGATTTAATTTTGAGTTTGTTTTTCTACTAGATATACCTTTCCCACTTTACTGTTAGCCTTAACTTTAATGGAAGCACTTCCCCTCATTTTTATTCCCCTCCTAGATGATCACTTATGCCACTTTGAGTCAGGTGGTCACATCTTAATCCCACCTGGCTTTATTACTGTATTCCAATAGAAACTTCAAAGTCCTGGGGGTGGCTCATTTCCTCATCTATTTTTGGTTATTTACACATCTACTCATAATTTAGCCATTGCCTTGGCCTCAGCTGATCATGAAATAAACTCCTATAGTATTTGTTTCTCTTATTTTCACTTTGACAATGCTCCTTTTTATGCTTTTGACAAACTCTTGCTCCCCAGATGGTGCTGCTTCTGGCTTGTAATAAATTCTCTTATTCTAATTCAGACAAATTTGTTAGCTGCATAGGTAATCCCAGATTTAGATGAAAAAATCACTTGCATTTAAAAAATCATGTTTCTAGTTATTATATATTGACACTGCATTCTCTAGTAATTTTGATTTTAAGCTCCTTCTGCAATTTTTATATCTTTGTTTCAGATATACATCATTTATCTCTCTCTTCCTGATTTTCTGACATACTGCCACTATTTCCTTTGATTTTAAAAATCACTAATTTCTCATTTCCTTCTATGTCTCCCCACCCCGTCCTTCTTTCCCTCCTTTGATTACTTTCTAAATAATTTACCTGGTTGCTGTTAATTCTCCTTCTACTGGTCTTAACATCTCAACAACTGCAGTAGGATTTTTGGTATAGCTCTCTATACAGAAGTTAATCCTACTCAAGAATTTTGATGGAGTTATTATGTAGTTCAGTTAATGCTGCTTTAAAAATTAAGCATATAGGCACCATCTTTTCTATAATATGTCATAAAGATAAATTTCTCAGGAAGAAGTAAGATTGTAATACTTGTACGCCGTTCATAGCTGCATATTTTTTTCTCCCTTCCATTATTTCCAAGTATGTGTTCCACAGATTTATTTCTTACATTTATTTCAAAATTACATTTCAGAATTGTCAGGTGTGTTTTGTGGATGTGTTAGTAGTTTCTCTGGAATTTAGAGAGGACAAGAACCATGCTGTGGCTGACTGTGCTGTGTCATTCTCCTTATAGCTGTTAAGAAGTTCCTGATCTTTTCATCTGAAGTAGCTGTTCGTGGGATACCATTCACCATCTCTACCCAGGAAGATGTCATGGTTCCAATGACAGGAAATCCTTCTTTTTTTGTTGGAATTGATTTTGATGCCCAGGAGAAAACCATCTTTTTTTCAGATACATCAGTAGACATGATTTATAAACAAAAGATTGATGGCACAGGTGAGAAAGGGTTTAAAAAATTTTTTTTTTGCATGTCTGATCTGTTTGCAATAACAATGCTAATGATTTGCTTAGTAAAACTTTGCATTTACTTCTTAAGCAGGGTCCTTTACTAAGCTTGCTAAACGGTTTGAGGTTGGAGAAAGAAATCTATTGCTTTCCTTATGAATTAAATTAAAAAGAATTGTTTCCTTTATTTTCAAAATAAATTATAAATGAGGGTGCACTTTAATAATGACAGATATTAGTGTAAAAGGAGGTGAGACTCCATAATAATGTCAAATGTATGAAAACCATTAATGGGTTAACTGACGAGAGATTGTGCCTCATATGCAAACAGCCAAGTTGATACAATAAGGGCACCCCTCCTTAGGGATGCTGAGCCACATAAATACTGGGCTTGGAATAATAACAATTAAAAAAAAAGATATGTAAATTATATGTAAGTACAGATTTACTATAAATTTTTAATTGATTGGAATTGTGTTCAAATCTTCATATTCATCACAGAAATATAAATTATAGTCGGTCACACTCTATCACTGAGTACTTTATTGGATGATGGCATGATCCAGTACTTGGATTTGCAACCCTGTAGTTTGAAAAAAAAAATTGGTAGCCAAAATAACATAACCAGTAAGAGGAAAAGCTCAGGAGCTAGACAGCTGAGTTTTGAATCTTGGATTCTCACATTTCCTAGTTGTGTAATCTTGGGGATGTTACTTAACTTCTTTATGCCTCAGTTTCCAAAATCTGTAAAATAGGAATTGAAATACAGGTATTATGTAGCTTATAAGATTGTTGAGAGACTTTTAGGTAATACATGCAAAAACATCTAAAATAATGCCTGGAAAATAGTAAGTTTTTAGTAAACATTAGCTATTCTTATAGCTGTTATCAATGAAATTCTGTTACCCTGTGCCACCCTTCCTTCAACCCAGGTTTGCTCTTCAAAGGTAATTGCTTTTTATTATTTTAGCACTTCTTTTATTTGCTTCCATGTTTGTAATATCTTGCTTATACTTTTTCTTGTTTGTCATTTTAGAAATTTACTTCCTTGTTGTAGATGAGAATTTAGCTCTTACACTCCTCTTCCAGTTTCCCTCCCAACTCAATCTCCTCAAGAAGCTGGATTGTAATTTTTGATTAAATTTATAGTAGCTGTTTATGTTATTAATATGATATAAATACTAGTATTGTACTCTGTTAAGTGAAGGAGTATTCTGTGAGGATATGTCTTGAATCTTTGATTTTTTTTTGTTCTGGAGTTGTCAATTGCCTCATTTTCATTTGCTTAGTTTTCTATATAACTGTCATATATTTTCTCCACATGTTCCAACAGATCTATCAAATGCCCATCCGTCCATCCATCCATTAATCCATCCATCCATCCATCTATAAATAAAATGCAAATGGTTCTAACTTTTTTGATCCTCTGAAGCCGCCTATCCTCTGTTCCATTGGAACTCATTTCTCTGAACCTGTCACATAGCTCTTGTCTTCTAACTTCCCTTTTCCCATTTCCTGTGCAGGCTCTACTGTTTTTGGAAGGACATTTATTTCTTTTTTTAGATTTATTTTCTCATTTTGCTGAAACGTGACATAATAGCTTCTTAAGAAGAATGAATAGAGTGGTATATTTTTTTGAGTCTCTGTATGTCTGGATGTGTTTTTACTTTGCCTTCAACCTGGTTGGGTTGGGTATAGAGGGACAGGGTGAAAATAATTTTACCTTGGAAATTTCAAGACATTGCTTTACTGTCTTTTAGTACTCAGTGTTGGAAATCCTATGTTGTGTGAAGTAGCATTTCAATATATTTGACCTTTTTGGCTTGTTATTGTTGTTTTGTTTTCATTCCTTTCCAGAAGCTTATAGAATCTTAATATTTTTCAGTCCTTCTACTGAATTTTAAATTTCATTCATAATGTTTTCAATTTTGAAGAGCTCCTTTGTTTTCTTGGATTATTCCTTTTTATCGTAAAACTTGTTCTTATGTCATAAATTTAATATATTTCTCTGAAGATATTAATTATACTAAAAGAAAAATCTTCCTCTATTTCCATTTTCTTTGGGTTCCTTTTTCCTTTTGGTTTATTTTCAACTTGCTTTTTCATGATGGAGGCTCTTTTCAAGTGTCCATCACCCTTGTTTGATATTAAGAACAAGGTTATAAGAAGCTGACCAGAATGTCTCTATGTATGTATGGAAGGGCCTCACCAGCTGATGAACTTCAGGTGATAAGGCAGTCTTTTGGTTGGGGACCTCCCAAATGTCAGTACTAGTAAATCTTTTTTTCTGGAGATAATCAATTTCTCCTCAGTAGATGTCTCCATTCTTCTTGGGGTAGAGAGTAAGAGGAGGTGGGGTAGCTGAATAGCTGTATTCTGAAGCCATACATAGGACAGGGAGCTGATGACCTGTCACTTCAGTATTCACATAATCCCCCTGTACTCAGTTCTGTGTCTGTCCTGACCTTCCTTTGTGCATTGTGTCCTGAGCTCTCTTTCTGTTCCTCTAGAAAAGAGAATCTCTGATCTTTTAGAAGAAGTAGGTGCAGGGGAGTCATATAGATGTTTAGGATCTGGGAGGAACCTGGGGGTCTAATTGATCTTGATACTAACTTCGAACTAAGCCCTTAGTTCCTTGCCCCTGCCTTTCACATAGCCTGGTGTCTCTGAGTGCAAATATGCTGAGGCTTCTGCATGTGGCAGGGTGTTGGTCTCCCCTCTGCTGGCACTTAGTTTGTAGCTTTCGTCCCTCACTTAGTGAGTTACCACTCCTCCAATCCCTTTCTCTTCCAAACTGTGGAAAGCTTTCATTTACTGTTCTTTAACTGTCATTTTAATAGAATTTGGAAGGAAGAGGAAATAAATATATGAGGTCTATTGGCTCTTTTGAAGCAGAACGCGTCTTTTCTGGGGACTAGAATTAGGTTCACTCAGCTTGGAGCACTCCAATCAATGTTAGTACTTACTGAAAGACAGTATAGGATTTCTGAGCCTCATGCAGGCTATGATTTTTTAACTTGTTTTTTTTTTTTTTTGAGAGAGAGAGAGAGTGAGAGAGTGAGAGAGAGAGAGAACTGAACCCGGGGAGCTCCCAGTTCAGCACATGGTTCCGCACGGGCCGGGGCCGGGATTCGATCCTCAGTCCCCGGCGCTGCAAAGTGAGCACTTAACCCACTGAGCCATCCCGGCTTCCCCCAGGCTATGATTTTTACAGGTGTCTCCACAGGCCAGCTTCCTTCTGCTTTCTCAAACTAGAATTCTCATTATGTTTTTGTCAATTTCAAGTCCACATGCTGAGCAAGTTACCTTTTACACGTTCTTATAGTCCGTGGATAAACTCTCTATGCTCCAGTGAGGAAGGTATTACATTGATCTGTTTTCCCTGGGAGACAATTGTCAATGAGTTGTCAGAAATCAAAGTCAAGATTGGCTGAGTGAAACCTCGGGGAATTGGCTCCATTAACTACTCATTTTCTACTGATTTTTCCCCATCAGATATGCTCAAGTCTCTTCCATCCTAAAAAAATAATCCAGCCTCCACTAGAGCCTCTCTAGTTACAACCTTCTCTCTCTTACATTTCATGGACAAGTTCTTTAAAAGATTTGGTCTACACATCCCTGTCTCCAGTTCCACATTTCTCGTCTCATTGCAATGTGCCCACTATGTCATTGGGAACCCTTCTCATCTGGGTTAGCTCAGGTTCTTTGTTATAGGCGTTCAGTCCTTATCGTTGGCACTTCAGTCATCTTCTTAAAACGTTTTCTTCCATGACAAGACACTCCTCTGGTTTTCCTTCTGTTTCTTGGTCATTCTTCCTATTATTCCTTAGAGGTCTTTTGCCTGTCCTCTGAATAATTGAAATTTCTCACGTTCAACATCGATACTCTTATTCTGTGTCTTCTTCAGCCTAATTTTGTATCTTTCATGTCTTTGATTGCCATCTTGGTAGCAATTATAAATTAGTGTGGGGAGGCTTAAGATGCAGCATTTACTGAATGCTTTTCTTCCTAACCTGGGGAATGAGGGAAAGGTCATGGAAAACTTCTTTCAGGTGATGATAAAACTCTTCACTCAAACCTCTCAGGTTCACAGTGCCAACTGCCTTTGGATAGCTCACCCGGACATCCCACAGCCATCTCAAAAGCAATATGTTCTAAAAGGACACTTTATCCCATTTCCCCCAGACCTTCTAACTCAACGGAAGCCCATGGCTACTTCCCCTTTCTCTGTCCCCTATTCCTCCCAGAAATCTTGTGGTTACCTGAACTTCTCCCCATTTTTTAGCTGTTATCATTAACTCATTACTCTAGCCATGCTCTGGAACATATGGAATTCTAAATCTCTCTTTCTCTCACTTCCAAGTCTTTGTTTTCCTGCAGCCTCCAATTCACCACTTTCTTTGGGAAACCTCTCCATACCTCCACCTTGCCAGGAGCTCCATTCTGAGTCTGTGCTCTCTTACTGTGCTGAGCACACCTCCATCGCAGCACCCATTACTCTTACTTCTGCCTCTCGGAATAATTGCCTCCTCTTGTCTTTCCCACTTCATTATAAATACCTTGAAGGCAGTGTCCACATTTCTTTTAAGATGCTTCTCTTCTCTATGACTCAGTCACTTCATGTGTACAATAGGGCTACTAATAATACCTTTTTGACTGTGCTTTTGTAAGGATGGATGAATTCATGTAAAGTTATGTGGACCAGTTCCTGGCTCCAAGTCAGTACTTAATATAAATTATTATTGTCAATGCTATTTGTAATGTTGTATTTTCTAAATATCTAGTACAATGTCTAGAACATAGAGGAATTTATTTTTATAATTTTCTGAACAAATGAATAGAAAAAAGCACAAGGACTGCTTTTCCTGCTGCAAAAGAGAGAAGTATGATTGCTTACTCTGATTCAGATTTCCTTTGGTGAGAAAAGGAAAAATGTGAGAAGGCATAAAAATTCCACCAAGAGCAAAGTGGTCTTTTTTTCTCCTGTACCCAGTTTTGATTTTCTTTTTGGTATCTTTGCTGGTCTTTTCCAAACTTGGCAACTTCGTGGCTACGAAAGACTGTTGTTGAGAGGGTTGGGCAGTCATACCTCAGAGATATCCCCTAGTTGTACCTGGCAGTGTCAGTTTATCAGAGCTGTCTGTGGGTGGTGTTTGTGAACTCAGGTATCTCTTCTTCAGAGGTTCTGCACTGAGAAATGATTTTTTTTTTTTTTTCCCCAGAAGGTTGACCAAGGGAGTAAATCCAGGCCATACTACTCTTGGTTCTAGTTATCGGAATTATATCTATTCTTTGAGATCTAAACTTTGGGGACTGGATAGAGTCTCGGTTTATCTCATGTTGTTGCACAGTAGTTCACAGTTTTTTTAATAAAGAATTTTATGTGTTACTGAAACATGCTCTGACTCTGACACAAAATTTAAATATACAGTAGCACAAAATGTATGTTTTACAAAATATGCTCGGCTTAAACTATGTCCATGTTTTAACTTGCAGGAAGAGAAGTACTCACAGCTAACAGAGTAGAAAGTGTTGAAAGTTTGACTTATGACTGGATTTCAAAGAATCTTTACTGGACAGACATTTCTTATAGGAGTGTCAGTGTCATGAGACTAGCTGATAAATCAAGACGTGAAATAATCCAGAATTTAAATAACCCACGATCAATCGTAGCTCATCCTATTGCTGGGTAAGTGTGTTCATGTTCTCCTAAGAGCTTGAAACTGTATATTTTTTAAAGTTATTGAAAAATGATGCAATAGGGATTTGGTAAGTTCAACAAATATAAGATGAAACTATGTAAATTGAAATCACCTTAAATTTTATCCCTTTAGCATAAGCTTAAGGAATCACTTTATCATCTTCAAAAAACTTTCTCTTTAGGGGAAACTAGGATGGCTCAGTGGGTTAAGCGCTTGCTTTGCAGCCCCAGAGACTGAGGATTGAGTCCTGGCTCTGGCCCAGGCGGACCCATATGCTGAACTGGGGTGTGCCCCCAGTTTAGTTCTTGCCGGGCCCATGCGGGAGGTTCCCGGCCCAGCTCCTGCCCCGCGCAGCCCTGTGCCCACCTGTGGAGTGAAACTATATGGAAAACTAATGCTGTCAATTGTGGAGACTGCTCTGGGCCCTCCCCCTTCTCTCTGTCTGTCTCTCTGTCAAAAAACAATAAAAATAAATCTTTAAAAAAAACTCTCTTTAGTTTCAGTTTTCCCAGTCTTCACTGATGTGCTCCCCCCACCCCCCCAAATGGAGAAAGTAAAACAATGTGATAAAGATTCGTTAGGAAAGGAATGAATATGCAACAGAATTATCAGGAAAGGCTCAAATTCTTTCCCTGCTTTAATGTATTGAAGAAAGCTTGCTTAATCATTCAGTAGTTTTCAGAATGGAGTCTTTCAGAGCACAAAGTTTCATGTTTAACTGTTCCATAATTGGTGGTGTCAAACAAGAAAAGACAGAACAGTTCACACTATTCCTTTCAGTTTCTTACCTTTCTTATTTAAATATGTTTAATAGTTAGTATGTTTGTCCATAACAAACCTGAGGATAGGTGGTTTTATTTGAATGGAATAATTTTTAAAAAGATTGATAATTCACTAAATTCTGATTCACCAAGGGCCCATAGTAAGCACTTTACATATAATCTTGTGTAATCCAAAAGCTAGTTTGAGAACTAGGTATGTATAATGCTAAATGTTTTAGAGATAATGAATCTGAGGCTCAGAGAGATAAAGTAACTTGTCCAAGGACCTGCAACTGTTAAGAAACAGTATTCAAATTCCAGGCCTGTTTGAAAAGCCTGTATGTCTAACAACTTTGTATGCTCTCTCTATGAAGTGTTTATTTTATATTTTAATTTTCTCCTTTTGAAGTAACTGTAAGACACATTTAAAAACTGATACTATTGGCAAGAAATTTTATTACCCTATAAGAGAGTTAAACAGTTGATTTTGTAATGAATTTATGTTCAACTAAATCTTTTTCATTTGGTTTTGAAAAGCTGTTAATTTCTTTCCTAATGGCTCCTTTATTAAAAATAATATGAAGTCACATTTTAGAAAGTTACATTTTGAAAAAGACTAATTTTAGTTCCTGAGACTCATATGAAAGAGAAAAGTATTTGTTTTTGTTGTTTTCCCCTAGACTTATCTTTTTGCCGCTCCTTAGAATAAAAGGAGATGCCTTGGGTAGATACTGTTTAAGAATTTCATTGATTTGGATGTGTTCTACATCAGGGATGAAATGCTTTCCTGCAATTTTATCAATTTGATGTGGAAGATGATTGAAGAGAGATTTAATGGATCTTGGATATGTAATCCAGAGAGAAAGAGAGAGATTAATATCTGTTTTCTTGCTCATAGTTTATATAAACTGAATTGTGTCTTTTTAAGGAATCAACTTTGTGACAATAGATATAGCATAGTGGCTTTCTGCTCTGTATGCCTATTTTAATGCCATCTGTAATTGTGGGAATTTGGTTATATGTTGAAAACTGAAGTGTTAATTAAGAATTAGAGCAGTTGTGCACTAAATCTGCTAAATGAGTAGATTTTCCCCTCTGTGTAAGCACAATAGCATATACAGAAAATGAAATTATTTCCAGCAAGGAAATTCTGTGTTTGTGCTAAATCTCTTTTAAGTCATATAGTTTGTACCAGTGTTAATTAACATCTTTGACTCATTACTTCTTTTTCTAGGTATATATTCTTCACTGACTGGTTCCGTCCTGCTAAAATTATGAGAGCATGGAGTGATGGATCTAACCTTTTGCCTATCGTGAATACTACCCTTGGATGGCCCAATGGGTTAGCCATTGATTGGGGGTAAGTCGGAATCTTCCCAAATACTGAATTCTTACTGAGGAACATGAATGAGGCAATATGTGAAAATATGATTGTGTGAGGAGACTGGTACTACTTGCTTTTGGGTGTTTTTATATCATTGACTGATGATGGGAGAAGGATATAGAATGATATAAGAACATAAAAAATACAAGCACAGTCAGCCAGTTTCTGCTGGGACAAAAACTAACACATTCGTGAATATTCAGCATGATAGACAGAACCTGTGCTCCGCTGGAAGTAAGATAGGGATTTGATGAAGTGGAGGCCCTGTGTAATAGGGGGCATCATGAGACTAGGAATTCTTTGGTGTCAGTCAACAAATGTATATTTGTCTATATTCACTGGATAATTTTTGAATGATAAATGGTTCTCAAAAAAATTGATGATATATTTAGGAATACAGAAAAAGTTAACAGGGTAAATAAGCTTACATACATGAAATGCCAAAGTAATTTATAGGAGAAAAAAATGAAGAAACATATTTAACCTTTTAAACATCGGTTAACTGCCAATATTTTTCTTTACTTGTTGATTTAACAAGGAGAAAAACAAAATTCTTAACTCAAAGATACCATTCAAGTTTTCTAAGACATTTAATTGAACATCACTTCATGGATGTAATTGTATCTTTGGGCAGGGGAACATAAAAAGATTGAATTTTTGTTAAGCATAAGTTAAATTTTAAAAACCTTTAAAGGTACAAATGTCAACTGAACATACTGTTTTTGAATGCTCTCATTGTACAGAGTGACTTGCCAGTTTCTGGATACCAAATAACTAAATATTTTATTATTTTAGTGCTTTACGATTGTACTGGGTAGATGCCTTATTTGATAAAATCGAGCACAGCACCTTTGATGGTTTAGATAGAAGAGCTCTGAGCCATATACAACAGATGACACATCCATTTGGACTTACTATCTTTCAAGGTATATTTTGAAGTAATAAATATGTGTGTGGTTTTTATACTTTGCATGTTGTAACAGTAGAGTTATCCTCATTTGGCAATTTCATAATTCTGGTAAATCTCATTTTAGAATACAAAAATTAAAATGGTCCTATTATGTATAGACAAAAATATTTGGGGAAGCCGTGATGGCTCAGTGGGTTAGGCGCTCACTTTGCAGCCCCAGGGACCGAGGATCAAATCCCGGCCCCGGTCTGTGCGGAACCATGTGCTGAACTGGGAGCTCCCCTAGTTCAGATCTCTCTCTGTATCTGTCTCTCTCTCTCTCTCTCTCTCTCTCTCTCTCTCTCTCTCTTTCTCTCTCTGTCAAAAATAAATAAATAAACAAAAATATATTAAAAAACGTGGTGAACGCATGTGAAAACAGAACCACACTGCAGTCCTTTAAAAAAAAAATTTTGGTTTGCTGACATTATTACTCTTTTAGAGTATATTTTTTGTTTTAGAGACTTTTAGATAATAATATTGACAACTTATATGTGTATAGCTCTTTATAGGTCAAATGATTTAGAATATTTAACCTACCAAGTGCTCTGTTATAAATATTACAGCAATAAATAGTAAATTAATACCTTCATCACTTTTAAGAATATAACAGCAAATGTTTGTAGTAGCAATTGTAGCATTTCATTGTTCTGTGATGTGTGGAAGAATGTCTTCAGAATCCTTGTGGAAAAACTATTAACACATATTCATCAACTGTATACTCATTGAATGGCTGAAGCTTTTTAGTCACAGTGTTGAGTAACTGACATCATCTTTGTTATATAGCAATGTTAGGATATGGCTTGTGAAGAATAGCAAGAAAGAGGTTTGTTTTTTTTTAATCAAACTTTCCAAAAAGTTCAGTGTTACTAGTAAAGATTGCTAGGAGCATGGAATTCTGGGAAACCACAGCAAAAAAAGATTAAACCAATGTTTTCCTTCTTTCAGCTTTTCTTTTGAGTATAGGTAGACTATTGTGAGTTGAATAGCTGGGAATAAGAATGAAGTTTGACCCCATGAAACAGATGGTTTGTTTAATCTTGAAAACAGGTTTCTGTGAATGACTATATAGTTTCAAGTGCCAGACCAAGAGGGTGAGGAGAGACTAAAATCTACCCCAGTT
The DNA here is from genome assembly GCA_004027555.1 of Craseonycteris thonglongyai. Classification (NCBI taxonomy): domain Eukaryota; kingdom Metazoa; phylum Chordata; class Mammalia; order Chiroptera; family Craseonycteridae; genus Craseonycteris; species Craseonycteris thonglongyai. The sequence goes on from PVKE010006709.1 coordinate 12,717, forward strand.
CTGCTTGACAAACATTAATAGTCCAATTAAAGGGGTGCTGCTTTGTGACCCACCAAAGGCCCTGCCTATGTGCTAGTTGTGTCCCTGGTTGAAGCTGCTTACTCTGTATAATTATTCCAGTGGTTAAAAAAAAACCCCCAAAACTTGGGATGCTGGGATAACTCAAGAAGTGCATTGCAACCATGAGGTCCAGAGATCACATCCCTACCCTGGGCCATGCAAACCCATATGCTGAACTGTGGTGGTGAAGACTCTTACCTTCCAGGAGGGAAGCCCCCAGTTCATTTCGTGCCTGGCGCTGCCCCACATTTATCTTGGTGGAATGAAACCATGTCACACCTAATAATGTAAACTACAGAGACTGCTCTAGGCCCTTCCCTTTCTCTCTCTTTCTCTCTCTCTCCTTTCAAAAACAGTGAAATAAATCTTTAAAAAACAAAAAACTAGATACTGACTGTAAAGCCTTTTTCACACACAGATAGTGTGGAATGAATAGTAAGTATATTGCATATTTCATCCTGCTGTATGTTTAACTGTGGAAGAGTGCATGGTATTTAAAAATATTTTAAAGTTGCTTTTACAATATTTTTGATGAGTCTTTTATACTTAGGCCCCATCCCCATACACTCACTCTCTTTTCACTAATGATGTCAGACACATCTATTTGCTGTCACATACGAACATTATAAGAACATTAAATTTTCTCTGCTCTTTGCTGGTATGTTTTGGGGTTGAATAGAAAGGCAGTTTCAGAATCTTTTGGTTTTATCAGTTTAAAATACCAATGAGAACAACAAAACATTCCCCAAATAACACCACCACCACCAGCAACAAATTTCTTCCGACACTGTGAATTTCTTATGGAAATTTCTTTATTGTGCAATACCATGGAAACTATGCCACTTTTTAACAAATACTCGATTTGCTTGACTGTCGCACCAAACAGGACTAAAACAGTTTATTGAACTCTTTTCTATGTAGGTAGAGTGAGATACCTTCATGGGTGGTGGGACTGAGACTGCCAGTCAGTCTACATAATATTTAGTGAGTTCAATGACTGATTAGTCATTGATCAGACCATACCTAAGGAAAACTGGTCTAATGATAAAATTCGTGGCATCTTAGTCATTGCCTGATTAGTTGGAATTTTTAGTTACATGTAATTAAGCTATCATTAAAGAGAAAAATCTTCTTTGATTTAACTCTTTTTTTTTTTTAGAAACTGTTGAAATATAGATGTTTTCTTCCCTGCTTCAGTAGGTAGTGTAAGTGAACATGATTAAATTTTTGATGGTTAGAATCTTACATTGCCTCTATCTTACTATACTGAGCTTCATGAAACATTAATGTAGTTGTAGGTAGAGGCACACTTCTGTGGATAATTTTTTTGACCCCTAAACATCTGCTGAAGTATCATTTTTTTGGACATGATCTGTACTTTTCCTTTTCAATAGCTTCTTATGAAAATTGAATATATAATTAAATGTTCACACCTCTTTTTATTTTTAAAGTTCATCTTTATTTTATTTATTTTTTATTGTTTTTGAGAGAGAGAGAGAGAGATACAGAGAGAGATACAGAGAGAGATACAGAGACAGAGAGAGACCTGAACTGGGGGCACTCCCCAGTTCAGCACATGGGTCTGGACGGGCCGGGGCTGGGATTCAATTCTGGGTCCCCGGCGCTGCAAAGTGAACGCTTAACCCACTAAGCCATCCCGGCTTCCCCTGAATATATAATTTAAAAAGTATTCTCATTAAGATGTGGGATATGGAATATATGATCGGAAGGCAGCTTAGTCTATTTTCTTAATTTTACAAGAAAAATGAGCGCCCACGAGTTAAAAACATTTGCCTAACAGCGCTCATCAGGCTAGTACTTTAGCTAGAATAAGAACACATTCTTTTGAGGCACCATTTCATGCTCTGCAAAAGAATCCTTAGAATTCTTGATTTTAAATTTTACCCATGGAAATCTAAACCTAATTCCTCTTAAATGCCATCCCAGTACTCCATACATGCTAGCCTAAATTTGAACCTTAGTATGATTAAATATATAGACTCTTTAAGAGTTATTGCTAGAGAATAACAAGTCAAAGAAAATGATTGCACATATTTGTGGGAGAAGCTTCTCAAATTTGCAAGAAGCATTACAAAACTATTGTATTTTTTTCAAGTGATTTGAAAAATGCAAGTGAGCTGTGATAAAGATACTGATCACCCATGTTTCTACCTAGACTATGTATTTTTTACTGACTGGAGGTTGGATGCTATTGTTCGAGTCAGGAAAACAGATGGTGGCGACATGACAGTTATCCGAAGTGGCATCAGTAATATAATGCATGTGAAATCATATGATGAAAATATTCAGATTGGTGAGTGTGATTGCCAGGCTCTTGTATTTATTTAATAAGGTGGCTCCTTTTTTTCTTTAAGTACGGTACTTATTTAATACAGTTTCTGATTATTTTATATTCCTGTTACTCAGATAGTTTAATAGTGTAAGACTTAAAAATATCTATTCAACTTGGCTAACTCTAAAATTGTTGCTGAAAAAAAAATACATTGTAGTTTTTTTCTCTGTATTTATATTGAATGTTATATTTGGCAGTTGACTTCTAAGAAGAAGCTTATTTTTAGTCTTGGGTCTGAAAAATGTTTCTCCTGCACAGACCACATATGTGATCAACCTAATGGAGATATGATTAACTCACTAGTTCAGGGCATTGCTTTTTCAGGTTCCAACTATTGTAATCGACCCACCCATCCAAATGGCGACTGCAGCCACTTCTGCTTTCCGGTGCCAAATTTCCAGCGAGTGTGTGGTTGCCCCTATGGAATGAGCCTGACTTCCAACCACTTAACATGCGTGGAAGACCCGTCCCATGAACCACCTTTGGCACAGTGTGGCTCCTTTTCTTTCCCCTGTACCAATGGCAGATGTGTGCCCAGTTACTACCGTTGTGATGGAATTGATGACTGTTATGATAACAGTGATGAGCATCAATGTGGCACATTTAGTAAGTATGTTACACACTGAAGATATTTTCTGAGCTGAACAGAGAGAAGTGGGCTTAAAAAAAAGCTAGGGTTACCTCTGTGGGGAAAAAAGTAACTTTTAAAATATTAGTTTTTTTAAAAACGTGTATTCCAAATGATTTTAGGGAGCTGGACAATAAATATTACTCATAAATAATAATATAAATGATTTCTAGCATTGATTTGGATTACCTTCAATAAAATTTCCTTTTTGTATTTTTTGTTTGAATCATGTAATGGAGAGCCATTACATTTTGTCAAACTCCTTAAAAAGTTAAATAAAAATAAACTGGATATAATCTTTAATATCAGAGAAAATAGCAATATCACAGAATAAGTACTTGCAATAATAGCTTTTGAAAATCTCATCACCCATATTCGTTCCTCCTCCATCTTTGGTGTAAAAGGAATTAGGGGTAATGTTGATCTTAAACAATATATATATATTTTCAATGATAATCTATAATTTTGGAACATAATACATGCTTTTGCAGAAGATAAAAGTATTTTATTACTAAAAAATGATAGAGAACAGTTGAAATCTCAGAAATCTCTATCAAGGTGAAATTAATAGTAATATATCCTGTCTTTTTGGAGAAAAAGAAGACTGATAGGTTGGAAAATATAAATACACAGTTGAACATTTTTCTCAAAATTTTAATGTTTTTTTGTGTGTATTATCTTCCTTTTTCTAACAGTGCAGATTTTAACCCAAATATTTTATTGATTTGCATTTTTTCAAATAACAAAATTTCAAGATTTCTGTAGACTGAGTTTGAAATTGTTATTGGAGGAAGTATAGCTTAAAAGTAAAGGATGGGCCTTATATTTAACCAGCTAGAGCTTGACTCCTGCACAGATTCCTAAACCTCTCAAAGCCTCAGTTTCCTCATCTGTAAAATGTAAATAATTATATATTTCTACAGTATTCTTGTGAGGATTAAAAGAGAAAATAAGATCTAAATCACATAGAAAAGTGCCTGGTATATGGTAATTGCTAAATGCCAGATGATGATGATGATGATGATTTGAATGACTTGCACATTTCTTCTTATTTTGTATAAGGCTGCTATTGAACAAGGAGAATTGGGCCATTACATGGTAAGAACTCATTTACATGGTTTCATCACACATTTGTTTCTGTTATAGATAATACCTGTGCACCTTCGGCATTCACCTGTGGCCATGGAGGAGAGTGCATCCCTGCACACTGGCGCTGTGACAAACACAACGACTGTGTGGATGGCAGTGATGAGCAGAACTGCCCCACCCACACATCCACTTCCTGCCCTGCATCTTTCTTTACTTGTGATAATAACCTGTGTATCTCAAGGAACTGGCTCTGTGATACAGATAATGATTGTGGGGATGGATCTGATGAAAAGAACTGCAGTAAGTTTTGAACTGATTTCTCTTGGTTGGTCAGCCTAGTGAATAGATTTAAACCATCGGTAGGCTTTGCACACTTTCCTCTAAGGCTCACACAATTTTCACTGTATCTTAGCCACTTCTATCTGTCAGTCTTCATATCAATTGGCTATAAGAGTGAAGACACAGGAAGAGTAGAGTCTTAAATGGTGAGTTTCTTGCAAGCAATAAGAGGACTGTTTCTAAAGTCAAACATCCAAACAAACTGAAAAAAAGGAATTTCTCCACAATCTATGCAGATATTTAAAATAATTTATTTTTTTCTAAATTGTATAAACATATTCAGACATTTGGCTATTGGTCTTTCTTTTCATCTGATACAGGCAAAAATGCAATAGAATAAGGTGGCACAGAGCATTTAAATTTCCATTAATCTTACCCACTTGCTTGTTAACTTGCCAGTTCTAATTTCCCATAGATTGTTTTCATGTCTGCTATAACAGTTTAAGGTAGAGCCAAGTTCCATGGACTAAGTTCTAGTCTTGGTTGCATGACTAGGCAAGTCACTTTCCTTCTGGATAGATGAGCTATAAGATCCTTGTTGTGGATGGGCAATCAGCACATCTAATTATAAGGCTGTGTCTCTTCAGTAAAATAGGATTCTGGTTTTATAATTTTTCTGCTTAGATTTTGGTTTAATCCAGTTATTATAATCTGTCTATACACTACTGCTACTAGGCATATGGTTCATGCTGACCATGTTGCTTAGTCGGGGCTCCATTGTTAGCTTTGGTGTAGAGTCATGGACTTAATAGTATTCATGAGGTATAGTACATCATGCTCACTTTATAAGTGTGGTTTATTTTTTAAGGTATAATCACAGTCTCCGACTTTAGCCAGAATCTTTTTTTTTTTTAATAGTTAAATTTATTGGGGTGACATTGATTGGTAAAAATTACATAGGTTCCGGGTGTACAATTCTACATTACATTGTCTATGTATTGTATTATGCGTTCACCACCCAGAGTCAGCTCTCTTTCCATCACCATATGATGTCCCCTCATTAATCCTCCCTTTCCTATTACCCTCAGGTAAGCACAAAACTATTGAGTGCGTCCATGAGTTTTTGTTTCTTTGTTACTTTAAATTTTATATTTCATTTGTAAATGAAGTCATGGGTTTCTTGATTTTTTTTCAGCCTGACTTACTCCACTTAATATGATGGCTTCAAGGTCTATCCGTGTTGTCACAGATGGCTATATTTTATCTTTTCTTATCACTGAATAGTATTCCATTGTGTAAATGGGACTATATTAAACTAAATAGCCACAATCTTTTTATTATTCCTGTTTCTAAAAACTGTCCTACTTTGAGTGCTCTTGCTGGGCTCACTTTGGTAATTTAAATGCTAATCACTTAGCATTTTTTTTTGAGTTGGACTCTGGCACACATTGAACAAGAAATAAACTGTTATTTGGTTTTGTTTTTGGATGACATTAGACTTTACAGCAACATGCCTACCTAGTCAGTTTCATTGCACTGACCATCGGTGTATTGACCTATTTTATGTCTGTGATGGGGACAAGGACTGTGTTGATGGATCTGATGAGAATGGTTGTGGTAAGTGAATTGCTTTATTTTTATTCATAATGTTTAGAACACTCTCAACATTTAGTTGTTTTCTCCTTGAGCGCATTTCTAATACTTTTCTCTTTCATTCTTAGTAATTAATTGCACTGCTTCTCAATTCAAATGTGCCAGTGAGGATAAGTGTATTAGCAACATGTATCATTGTGATGGTGTTTTTGACTGTAATGACCACTCTGATGAGAAAGACTGTCGTAAGTACCATCTACCCAGCTTGTTTCAGGTGAAGGGATAATTTCATTTTACCAGCATTAATATTACTGCAGATTTTTCTCTAACTCAGAAAAACTGGAGGGAAGACAGCCAGAATCATAAAGTATTATTAAAGAAATACTGTATTGAACATATAACAAAGTTGATGAGGTGTTACCAAATAATGTTTTATAATTTGGAAATCAAGTGGGTGTGTAAATGGGCACTTTCAAATAGTTTTTTAGGTAGGTTAAATATTTCTTAGATATTTTTGCTCTCATTATTAATTTTTCCTAGGGCATCCTAAATCAATTTGTTTCAGATATTTGAGACTTAGTATATATAAAGGCAGTTTAGTGGTTTTGTTTAAATCTCAATAGGGAAGTCATATCATGATATGGCATGGAGCAGTATTAGATATTGACTCTAATGAATTCAATTTTTCAGCTGTTACTGGTTGAATATCTGCTAAGATATAAATGGTTTTTTCCTTAGAGTTTGGTAAGAGAAATTATAGAACGTAGGAGACAATTACAGCAATGTGGACAGCAATGGCCTTAGAAATGATACAGGTAAAAGCTTATGAAGGCTCAGAGAAAAAAAATAACTTCCTTCTAGTTAGAGGATTCAAAGCAGACTTTGTGGAATAGAAATCTGCTAGACCTATAATCTCCACAGGCTGAAAACCTATAATGACAGTATTTATTATTGCCCACCTTTTGTGTTAAATGGATTTAGACTTGTAAAAAATTGTCAGTGAAGGTCATTTGAATACTGATATTTCAGACCATAAAAAGTAGGTTTCTATCAATTCTCCTCCCCAATCAGAAAAGAAATACTTAAATCTGTGAATATAAAGGAAAACTTAAATACAATGCTTATATACTTTATAGGTGTGTACCACACCCAGAAATTCTTAATTGCTGATTATCCTGTGTCACACTGGAAACGAAGACTTCTGTGGTGATCTGAGGTTAAACTTCCAGTTGCCAGTGACTTGCTGTTGCCTTACTAGGTCCCTGGAAGGGAGTTTGGTATTACCCCTCTGAAACGAATACAATTCTCTATCTCTCAAGGATTGCTTGATGACTTGTGGGAATTTTGCAAAAAATTAAGGAGTTCCTATCACCTTTTGCTTACTTAATGTGTGCTGGTTTCATTTTATAACAGGTCATTTGAGGATCAATTATAATAACGTCCAAATGTATGACATTAAACATATGAAATTCAAAATGACCATAGCTGTTTAAGCTCTATGGACATGATCTGGTGATTCTTTAATAAAGAGACAGATACATTTTATTATTTAATCTGTAATTGAATGAACATTAGAAATGCAGGAAACAGAATGTTCTTTTGACTCAGGGATTTATCTTCTGTTCAAGAGTTGTGTATCCTGTTCATAATTTGTGGTCAGACCCATTAATCAGACACATATAAAGATTTCTGTCTGCAACAATGTTGGAGAAGACGCCCACATATCATTTTAGATTTTGATATTAACTTTGTCATAGTCATTATTATAAACCTACTATTGACCCAAAATCTTTTCCTCTGAACCTAGGAATTATATAAAAGGGATTATAAATCGCAATCAGAAGCCTATTTTCCCCACTTTTTTTTTTTATTTTTTTTATAGAAACCAGACCTCCTGGTATGTGCCACCCAGATGAATTTCAGTGCCAATCAGATGGTCTCTGCATCCCAGGGAGCTGGGAATGTGATGGGCACCCAGACTGCATCCATGGTTCTGATGAGCACAATGGCTGTGTACCCAAGACCTGCTCTTCATCTCATTTTCGTTGTGACAATGGAAACTGCATCCACAGAGAGTGGCTCTGTGATGGGGACAATGACTGCAGGGATATGAGTGATGAGAAGGACTGCCCTACTCAGCCCTTTTATTGTCCCAGTTGGCAATGGCAATGCCCTGGCCATAGCATCTGTGTGAATCTGAGTGCAGTATGTGATGGCGTCTCTGACTGCCCCAATGGGACAGACGAGTCCCCACTTTGCAGTAAGTTTCCTGACCACAGTTTACTGGCCATAAACTTATTTTGACCGGTGGCCTGCTGTGCATCACCATTGTCACAGTCACCATGTAGCTTTTGAGGAAGGGATTACAGTTCCTCTCTGAGTTCAAATCTGTGTAGGGATAAAACCATCATGATTCAAATAAACCATCACTGGATAATATTTCTCATTAAATCTTTTGCACTTGGTTCTGTGTTCTTACTTCTTTTTTTTTTTATCGTTGTTTAAAAAATAAGATTAAATGGGGCCATTAGATTGTCAAATTAAATTTGGTTCTGTTGGTATTGTGCTCATAAGTTTTTCTAACTTTAACATTCTCTAATTTCAATCAGAACTTGCCACAAAACAAATGAGGTCCGGGGATTTGTGTTTGCTGTGATTAAAATTCTGTGATTGGCATGTAATCCTAATTACTGTCCTTTCTTTCTTTCCTCTTTAATCAATGCTCACTCTCAGATGAACCCCAGCCAGGTATGATTGCAAAGTATTTTTGATTCTTATAATTTTATATGTGTTTGTGCTGAAAATGTCCTAATCACTTTGACATACTTCCCCTTCTAGTGCATGTTTCGTATCATGACTCTTATAAATAAGTTAGAGTACACGTGGGAATAGAGGGCATTTGCATCCCCAGATATATGAATTGTCTTCAGGTGGCTTCAGGCGTTGCTGTTTTGTCCTTGAAAGTAAAGAATAATGGCATGTTGGTGGATCTGTGCCTTCTAATGTTCCAATATCCTTTCTCCTTCCATTTATTCACTTTCATAGATTTTCCAGGCCTTGCTCTTAAATGTCAGAGTCTTACTGTCCATTTCTGTATAGTAGGAGAATAACAGGAAGCAAATGGGAAGTAATTTTGATCTCGTTGCATGCTTTATACATGTTTCTTGATGTCAATAATATTTTTCCAATTTCTTTTCATTGCACTAAATGGAGTTTTAATGTGTGGTGATGAAAGTGGTCCAAGTCCAGTAGATGAGAAGGGTAGTAAATCCTTAGGCAAATCAGAGCAGATACTGAATAGCCTATGGAGTCTATCCAAGTGAATGCTGTGCTTAGCTCTTACATGGGTGGCCTGAGACTGTATGACAGATATAACAGAGTGAACTGAAGAAGCAAAGATTCCTGACTTTTTCCCCTTTCTGATTCTCTTTCTTTATTCTAGACCAGGAGAGCTGCTCAAATTTAAATGCTGGTTGTACTCACCAGTGTGTTCAAGGGCCCTTTGGGGCTCAGTGCTTATGCCCATTGGGATACCTGCTTGCCAATGATTCCAAGACATGTGAAGACATAGATGAATGTGATCTTCTAGGATTTTGTAGCCAGCACTGCTACAATGCAAGAGGTTCTTTCCGCTGCTGGTGTGATAAAGAATACATGTTAGACACTGATGGAAAGACTTGCAAAGTTACAGGTAATGACTGAACTTGAAAGTGAAATAACTCCATTCAGTTCACAAATTACCCTGGGGCATAATATCAAATGTTGCATGTGGAGTTTTGACAGTGTTAATTAGGAATCACATGGACTTGAATCCTGGATAAGCTATGTAACCTCCTTAAACCTCAGTTTCTTGTGAGGATTAAATGAGCTATTACACACAAACATCTTGTTGTATTTTGGAAAATAAAAGTTAAAACATATATATGTAGAAGATGATTTTTTATTTTTTAGAATAAATCGAAATGGTTCTTATATTATTTAAAAGTGATTTCTATTAGCATCTTTATATAATTCATAATGAATTCAATTCACCCAATATTAATTTGTTTTTATTATGTGAAAGTGATTATACTATGTATTAGGATATTAATTTGGCCACTTTTAAAGTGATCAAGTAAAGGAGGCTAATTCTTTATTTTTCAAGTAGGAGTTTGGATGGTAGACAATCCAGGAGGTAAAGCTTGTCTATTTTCCTCTGTGTGGCTTCTATCTGTTCTATGTCGGGATCCAGTGCTCTTGCCCCAGTCTTTGCCTTCTTTCAGAGAGTAGGAAAGGGAAAGAGAAAAATGGATGTGACCTCATACATCAGTTCTACTCACATTCTATTGGTTAGAATTTACTCCTATGGTCATTCTAAACTGAAATGGAGGCAGAGAACTGTCTTGAGCTGGATGGCTGTGTGCCAATCTAAAGCTTTGCATGATTTATTATTAAAAAGGAACTAGAGAAGAGTGGGGTTATTGGGAGATAATTGGAAGTTTCTGCCACAGCTGAACACCTTGGGGAAAAACAAAAGTACTTAAGACGTGATTCCTGCTATCAAGATGCTTATAATCTAAGAAGGAAGATAAGCAAAGTACAAAAGTGACTATAGTAATAGGAAGAATGCAGGTATAGTTTATTCCAGATTGATATATAGTCAAAGGTTAAAATATAATTCAAGGAAAAAAATATTTCAGAAAAAGCTTATTTTAAACACTCATGAAAATCAGATAATTTTTAGATAAGGAATGAAATGATTAAAAATAATTTTTACGGGTATTTGATTGTTTTTCCTATTACTATAATTTGTAATTATATCTTCCTCTGTCATGAAAAGTATTACATGAACTGTTTGAGACACTTTAGTTTTGTTTTCTCCCTGAATCACTGACATTTTTGCATTTTTATCTTGGACAGCATCTGAAAGTCTTCTGTTACTTGTGGCAAGTCAAAATCAAATTATTGCTGACAACATCACCTCCCATGTTCACAATATCTATGCACTTATTGAGGATGGTTCTCACATTGTAGCCATTGATTTTGATTCAGTCAGCGGTCGTGTCTTTTGGTCTGATGGAACTGAGGGAAAAATCTGGAGTGCGTTACAAAATGGAACAGATAGAACAGTGGTAAGTACATATCTCATGACCTTTGGCCTAATAACTCTGTCTTGGGTCTATTTGCTATAACTGTCCAGTGAGAGAAGGCCCTACCTCATCTTGGGTAGTTCATATTCCCCTCTGGGCCACATCATACCCAAGAGCCCTAGATGTTCAACAGCTCCTAATCTATGGGTGTTTTAGGTAAGAATGTAGCCTCTGAAGGCAGATCCATTGTTCTGAATTCCAGGTTACATACAATTCAGAGACTTCACAAAATCTATGTGGTCTCCTTTGCAAGTTTTTTCTAGAGGATGAGAGCAGAGGAAAGTACAGGGGGCTGCTTTTCTTAGTTTTAATTTAGCTTTGTTTCTCAATCTAGCTCCTAATTTCAGTTTTTTGCTTCTTGATGGTTCTGTTTTATCTGCACCTTAGAAATTTATTTTGTAATTGTTGGCACTTAATAAAGATGTTACTTTTGGCATCTTGACATTATAAAGTTTCATAGGGTTGCCAATTTAGTGAATAGCTAGAACTTTTGTTAATTACAAACATTTTGAAACCAAAATGAAATTACATACCAATCCAGCCACAAAGTTATCTTAGCGTCATCAGTTCTACAAAATCTTATATATTTCTCCTACAAAAACTTACTATTGATTTGGTGTTTATCTACATAGAAAGATAAAGTTTTCAAATGCTCACAAGCAATCATAGGACAAGTTAGATGTCTTATTCCAGATTTTCATATAATTTGCATGTTAGCATTCATTAATTCCCTGTAGAATTCACTCTTTATTAACTTTTGTCTTTAGGTGCTTGACAGTGGTGGCACCATGACTGAAAGTGTTGTGGTAGATTGGGTAGGTCGTAATCTTTACTGGACAGACTATGTTCTGCAGACAATTGAAGTCTCTAAACTGGATGGGAGCCACAGGACTGTGCTGATTAGTGACAATGTAACAATGCCAAGGGGACTAGCATTAGATCCCAGAATTAGGTAAGACTTATTATTATTTTTTTAAACGATGCTGCATTGATATGGTTATAAGAAGGAAAACCCAACAGTAAGACAACAGGCTGATATGCATATCATAAAATTTAAAGTGATCCCTTGTTTAAACATCTCTAAAGAAATGGTAGGCATTCAATCAGTATTGCTATCCTTCCTTTATCTGCAAATTTTCTTCATAAAGCATACAAGAGCAAGTGATGGTTCACTTTGAGACCACATTGATTTATTAGCCTGTCAATACAATTATTGAAATAATTTTTATAGAATTATATAATTAGGTTTCTAATAAATGTATATATTACTATTTCATAGATCAGGGGTCTATGGGCTATTAGTAACCAGGCCTTACAGCAGGAGGTGAGTGGTGGGTGAGTGAGTGAAGTTTCATCTGTATTTACAACCATTCATCGTTACTCTTATTACCATCTGAGCTTCTCCTCCTGTCAGATCAGTGGTGGCATTAGATGCTCATAGGAGCGTGGACCCTATTTTGAATTGTGCACGTGAGGGATCTAGGTTGTGTGCTCATGAGACTCTAATGACTGATGATCTGAGGTGGAGTCGAGGTGGTAGTGTGCCTGGGAGAAGCTACAAATACAGTTTCACATTAGCAGAGAGGTTTGACGGCACGGAGACCATGATAAAACAATTGCTTGCAGACTCAGATCAAAACCTGTCCGTGGAAAAATGATCTTCGATGAAACCAGTCCCTGGTGCCAAAAAGATTGGGGACCACTGCCATAGACGGACCAGTTTGCTATAACTTTGATAGTTCTTGGATATATAACAAAAAAGCCAGATTTTCCTGCTTTGGTTCCAAGTTGTTTACTAGTGCTTCCTTTTATATATATATGGAAGAACACTTTTGTCTGTTGGTCCTAATGGGACGGAGAAATTCTTTCATGTGCTTAGAAACCTCTGAGGGCTTACTTCCTTGAATTGACTCTAACTTAGATTGTTTTCTGCAGGATGACTACTTGGGCAGATCATATTCAATGTGTTGCAGACTTTTAGATATTGTGGCGTATGGCACACCAGTGAAATTTATTATGAATCTCTAATGATGAATAAATCAACTCTCTTATCTTAAACACGGCAGAGTAGATAATCAAGGACAGGAAGGATTTTTCTAGATCAAATATTTGTAGATTGTACATAAACATGAATTGGCATTGAGACATTTCATTGTCATAATGTAGTACATGTTTTATGAATATTATCAAACCATTCAGAGGGTTTGTGATTGCATAATGGTTAGTTTTAATTTGTTGCATTCAGAGGAAATAATAAGCTCTGTGCATATATTCTGATTGAGGTGATTTCTTTTAAGCAGAGCATAAACATGATGTTCTGTTACTTAAGATGACAGTTATTTTCCATACTGAAGTATGTTTCCTCCAGTTGGTAACTAGTTTCTTTTTACAGTGACCACCTGATGTTCTGGTCTGACTGGGGCCATCACCCTCGTATTGAGCGAGCCAGCATGGATGGCACTTTGCGTACCATCATTGTCCAGGACAAGGTTTTATGGCCCAATGGCTTAACCATTGACTACCCCAACAGACTGCTCTACTTCTTGGATGCTTATCTTGATTACTTGGACTTCTGTGATTATGATGGGCAACACCGGAGGCAGGTGATTGCCAGTGATTTGGTAAGTTGGTAGTGAGGAAAATGAAACTGAAACCATAATAGTGGCTGAGTAGAAAACAGAATAACAAAACTAAGAATTTAATTTTTGTGTCATACAAATTACATGGTCCATCCAGGAAATATCAACTGAAATAAGAGCCAATCCATCTTTTATTACTCATATAAAATATTTTTTAATTCTAGTTCATAGTCACATTGTGCTATGTCCAGGGAGGATCCATTGCTTGTGTGATTTTGTTGATCTGATTTCATTAAGCTGTTGCTTCTGTGTCTTTAAAAAGTGTTAAACAAAAATTAATAATGATATTTGCAATCTCGATTTCATCATAGCTTGTTATGTGTTTTGCATGTTTATTTAGGAAACTGTTGAATTTATTTTCAAAATTTATGGGAACATACAGAAAATATGTACTTTTTAAAGAACTGTTATTGACTTCTATTTAAGATTGTCACTGTTTACCATTCTGTGAGTTGAGGAGACCCTGGGAGGGCCTCTCTACCATTAGGAAATATGCATCTAAGCTGTGTCAGATTCATGTATGTCTGTGAATGGCAGACAAGACAGTGGAAATAGCACTGGATAGAGAGTGTGGATAACTGGGTGGTGGCGAGGATTTGGGAGTAAGGGATCGAGATAAGTCTTACTTTCTGCCCTTCAGTTTTGCTGTCATTTGTAAAAAGGATGACCAATGTAATTACCATAATAAGAATGAAAACCAAATGACCCACATGTGTGAAAGGATTTTGAGTGGCATAGTGGGAGATAGGCCAATCAATATATACTTTTGTCTGTCTCTTAAACAATGACTGCCCTGTGTCTTTATTAAATAATTTAATACTAAAGGAAACCATTTCCTTGGGCATCCTTTTCTACTTTGTTCACCTTGTGTTTTATTTCTGGGTGAGATCTCATTGTCCTCTTCTGCTTCACAGATTTTGCGACATCCATATGCCCTAACTCTCTTTGAAGATTCGGTGTACTGGACTGATGGTGCTACTCAACAGGTTACTCAAGCCAACAAGTGGCATGGAGGGAACCAGTCAGTCGTAATTTATAATGTTCACCAGCCCCTTGGGATTGTTGCAGTTCATCCTGCAAAACAGCCAAATGGTAAATGAGAGGCATTTGAGAGAGGGCTGGGGAGAGACTGGGAGACATCCTGTCTCAGGGTAGCTTGGAAAACACTTATTTTGGGAATGCAAAGTGCATATGTTGCAGACCCATATGTTTAGGCATTAAATTTTCCTTTACTGGGAAAGCTGGGATGGCTTAGTGGGTTAAGTGCTCGCTTTGAAGCCCCGAGCCCCGAGGACCGAGGATCGAATCCCGGCTCTGGCCCAGGCGGACCCACATGCTGAACTGGGGAGTTCCCACAGTTCAGTTCTCTCTCTGTCTCTGTATCTCTCTCTCTTTCTGTCAAAAATAAAATAAAATAAAAATAAAATATTTACAATCAAATTGTTTAAAAAAAAAATTTTTTTTTCTTTACTAACTACCCTGGTTCTAACATTTCCATTATTTTTATTTACCATGGAAAACTCAATTCTCGCATGTAACAACAGCAGATCTAAATGGACTCATTTTATTCAGCAATGGAGTACTGCCTCTGTGACCATTCTCTGAGTTTCAATTTCCTTGGCTGACAAATACAGCATAGACCAGTCACATAGTCCCTTAGATCCTTTTATCATTACTACTTGGCAGTTTAAAGCAGCTTATTTTTAGGTTTCATTTATTATTGGCACCATTGCTCAGTGCAGGTAGGTGCTCTTCTGCAGCTATTGCAAGTCATCCTCAAGTGCATGGTGTGGGTGGCTAGGTGATTTAAACATTTGTCCTTGGTGGTGGTCTTTCTGGTGCGAGGAGGGAATAAGTCACTCAATCTTTTCTCCTTATAACTTTGCAATGGCTTCTTATCACGCTTCAGAATCTGGCCTTGGTTATCATCCTGGTCTCTTCTCCCAATTACTCCAGCTGTATTAGACTTCATTTTTCTCCAGAAGCATACCAGGCTACTTCCCATGTCTGAACTTAAGCACCAGTTCTTCCCTCTACCTGCCCCATCTATCCAGATCTTGGGGTTGCTCCTTCATGTCACTTAGGAGTCTGTCACATGTTCCTTGGTGGCCCTTCACCACTCTATCTAAAATAGCCTCCCCTCATAATTATTTTGCTTTATATCCTCACACTGTTAAATTACACAATTTTTGAGTTTAGTTCTGTCTCCCTTTGTTACACTATCTGCCCCACATTTATAGAGCTTGGAATGGAGTTTGGTACATCATGAAAGCTTACCATTTTTTGAGTGAATGAGTAGACTAATGAATTGAACAAGATACATGTAATAAGAACTCATGAGATCTAAAGAACATCATGTGAGCTTGGGATGCACAGAGGATCCCTTTTGTCAAAGAGTAGAGACACACAAAGGTGTCAATAAAAAAATAAAAGATTGTTTTCTAACTGAAATTTGGACAATAGTGGGTAAGTGTCAGGGTCACAGAAAGAACACATGCCTTTGTTTCATTTAATGTAAAAAGGTGTCTTTTATGTCAGGCATGGAGGCACATAATATTTAGCATCATATTTCTATTCTAAGCCCTGGATTACAAGGTGGTTGTTTGTTCATAATCCGGTTATGGACTGGACTGCTCTGTAACCTTGGGCAAGTCACGCCTCCCTCTTATGCCTCTTATGAATTTTATATTAAAACATGATGTTTGGTAAGGCAAAGTATTTTTGAAAAAGAAAATACCAAACTAACAGAGGTAACTTCATGTAACATCGTATTAGTTTTGGGCATCCAGCATGATTTGTTTGATGTATGTATATATTGTGAAATGATCACTACCATAAGTTTAGTGAACACCCATCACCACACACAGTTACAAAATATATATATGATATGTATGATGGAACTTTTAAGATCTACCCTCAGCAGCTTTCAAATGTATAATACAGTATTGCTAACTATAGTCCTCATGTTGTACATTACGTCCCCAGGACTTACTGACCTTAGAATTGGAAGGTTGTACCTTTTGACCCTTTTCACCCATTTCACCTACCTGCCACCCCTTGACTCGGGCAACCACCAATCTGTTCTATGAGTTTGTTGTTGGTTTTTTTTTTGGAATCCACACATAAGTGAGATCATATGCTATTTGTCTTTTTCTGTCTGCCTGATTTATTTCACTTAGGATAACGCTCTCAAGGTCCATTTATGTTGTTGTAAATGGTAGAATTTCCTTCTTTTTTATGGCCCAATAATATTCTGTGTGTGTGTATGTCACATTTTCTGTATCCATTCGTTGTGTGCACTTTAAGGTGTGTGTGGTTTTCATTCAGTAACGTTTACTTCTTTTTTTTCTATTGCAGCTATAAATTCATGTGTTACTGCTCCCTGCAGCCAACTGTGCCTGCTTTCCTCACAGAGGCCACAACTTTACTCCTGTGCCTGTGCTTCAGGATGGAGTCTCTCGCACGATTCTGTGACCTGCTTGAGAGGTATCGTATGCCTTTTAAGTGCGTCCTGAAGGTAGAGCTTGCCATAGTTCGTGCAAAGCAATGCAAGCTCTCAGCTACTTGCTGACGGAGAGTGTGCTGTGTTCTCTTTGATTCAGCAGGTATCTGTGGAGTGTGTGCTATATGGGGTGATTCAATTGATAAGCTTAGTTACAATCTAGTTTGTGTATATGGAGCTAATATATTATGTGTGCCTATGATTCAGCAATCTTAATCTCACACTCTCTTACCTGGTTATAGTTAGACAAGCTGTGATAATGAAAAGTTCCAAATCCTGCACCTCAGAAGTACAAATTCTGCATATTAGCGTATGGCTTCATTTTTCAGGTTCCTTACCTCCTTTTTATTCTCATAGCCAGTAGGCAGTGATGAGTGTTGTAGCCCAGGTCTTCTGACTCCAGTTTCAATACTTTCAGTATTATTACCTGATACTTAAAGTTTTCTCTGGATAAAATATTTTAAGTGATTATTTGAGCAATTTAATCATTATTTCATTCTAGATATTTTACTGGGTTGACTGATGAGTATGTGAAGGGTTGTACTAAGTACTTTAGGGAATAAGGAAGGAAAAGATGTAATCAATCCACCAAAGAGATTTCTTCTGGAGTTTGTACTTGATGTATAATAAACTCTTTTTAAAAAGTATTTGCCTTTGCTTAAGAATCTAACAAGTTATTCTAAGCTCAAGTTTCTTTCATTTCTCAGTGAAGAGGAGTGAGTGTGTTTTGATACTCATAAAAATGGCTTCAGAGAAGAAAATTAAATATTTAATCATAAAAAAATTCTAAATTAAAAACAAATGGAGTCCTTATCTAGCAGGAAATTTAATTTTCAAATGTAAAATATATGCCGAATCTAGGAAATTTATGGTGTTTACAAGCTATGCAGATGCAGGATTATTCCATCAGCATGTAATATTTTGCAATATGTCCATGATGAAAGATTTTAATTATTGGTGATACTTACAAAGGGATTGGCATTTGCCATTTTTCTTCAGACTTATTATACATCTAATCCTTGTTGACACTGTTTAATTTAGTGTGTCCTCAGAGTCTTTCAGCAGAAGATTAAACTGGGCTATGGACATATTGGATACAAAGCATTCTTTCACCACACAATTGTTTAACTATGCATTGAGGATTGGTGTAATCAATGTTACTATCTGATGGTGATTGATTGATAAATTTCAATTCTAAATAGTACCTTTTGTTGTTTTACAATAATTCCACTAGTGGTTTTTTCCATGGGCTGACTTTACTGAGGAAATACTTGAGTGTTTCCAATATTTCCCAACTGGTTTCTGAGTACTAGTTGGGTAACTGAATTGTCAATATATGTTGACTACAAAAAAGTCACACACTTTTTTTTTTCAACAAGAAGCTTGGAAGACTTGTTAACATTTGTAGATGAAAACATTGTACTTGACTTACATGTTCAATAGCCTTTAAAACAGTATTTACTAAGGGTCTGGAATGTCTTTGGAAATGCTTAGGTGATAAGCTTAAGTGAAAAAGCAGGTGCTGTCTAAGAACCTGCCACATAAAAACACGCATTAAAAAAGCCTAGGATGGGGAAGCCGGGATGGCTCAGTGGGTTGGGCTCTCACTTTGCAGCCCCGGGGACCGCGGATCGAATCCCGGTCCCGGCCCGTGCGGAACCATATGCTGAACTGGGAGCTCTCCTAGTTCAGTTCTCTGTCTGTCTCTATCTCTCTCTCTCTCTCTCTCTCTCCCTCTCTGTCAAAAAAAAAAAAAAAAAAAAAAAAGCCTAGGAGACTTAACCCAAGTCTCAAATAGTGTTTACATTTGGGTAGGGGAACTTGGGAATGTTTCTGTTTTTTTGCCCCAATTTTATGTTATAAATGTTTAAAGTGAGAGCTTTCTTCATATGAAATAGTTTTTTATTCTTTAGAAAATACATTCCCCATAATGTCATAAACAAACAATCTCCAACCAAAGCCTCTCCTCAGCACCCACTCAAATAACCTCAAATCTAAAATAGTCTTTTGCCTCAGTCAAGGCAATTGTTTCAGTGTTTATGTGCAAAGGAAGATGAAAACACTCTGTGTCTGTACTCTAGGAAGGTTTGCAGTGCTGGTCAATTTGTGTGAGGTCTAAGTTAAATAAGGACCTATGTCATTAAATATCATCTCAATATAATTTCAAGGTACATCTGAAACTCATAGCTTTCATATTTTTGTTATTGCTATGAAGTCAAATGACTTGAGTGGTTATAATTGATATCAGTAAGTAGCACCTAGCCTGTACTTTTTTCAGAGTAGTAATTAAGAACATAGTTTTTGGAGTCCAAGAGACCTAGCTGTATGATCTTGGTTAAACTGGCTAATTTCTTTGTGCCTCCTCACTCGAAAGTTGTGTGTGTAGCAGTATGGGGAGTGGTAACTATCTAACATATAGGGTTATGAGGCTTCAGGGAGGTAAGCTACGGTAAGTGAAATCATATTTGCCTTGTGCATAATGTGTGACTTATTCTCAGTAAATGGGTGTGATTATCATGGCTATTGCTATTGTTCAGAAGATGAGCAATGTGGAGCAACCATGAGAGGACAGACCTATGGGTTAGTCTCTTATTGCATTGTTTCCCTGGAGAAGTCATATAGTCCCTGAAAGTCTCATTGGCCTCAATTGAAAACAACTTTGTAGGCTTACAGTGAAAGACTAAATGCTTTTTATTATAGAACTTTGTAAAACAGAAAACATTAAGAATTGCAAAATTTACTTTAAATTTGTAGTAAGTTAATAAATTCAGTTATTTCTCAGTAACAGAAGTACCAGAAACAAGGAAAAGCTAATGAGATATGAAATGAAGTAACAAAATGGTGTAAAAATAATCCTGCAGAAGATGTTAAGCTTCTCAGATTATCAAAAAATAAAACATTTTTTATTGTTAAATTTATTGGGGTGACATTGATTGATATCAATTACATTGTTTCCAGGTGTATAATTCTACATTACATTGTCTATACATCGCATTATGTGCTCACCACCCAAAATCAGCTCACTTTCCATCACCGTGTGTTTGATTTTTCCTCCCTACTCCTCCCCACTCCCCCCTTACCCTCAGGTAACCACTAAGCTATTGACTGTGTCCATGAGTCTTTGTTTCTTTGTTCCTTTCAGTTTTATATTCCACCTATGAGTGAGGTCATATGTTTATTGCTTCTTTGTCTGACTTATTTCTCTTGATAAGATTAAAACATCCTTTTTAAAAAAGTATTTATTTTATTGTTTGCAAGAAGGTGAGAGATAGACAGATAGATAGATAGATGATAGATAGAGAAAAGGGAGGAGGGCCTAGGGCAGTCTCCATAGTTGTACATCATTAGTTGTGACATGGTTTCATTCCACACAGGTGGATGTAGGGCTGCACGGGGTGGGAACCGAACTGTAGGCCTCTTGCATGGGAGGCAAGACCTTCACCACCATCCTAGTGGTTACCAGTCACATCGCAGTTCAGCATATGAGGTTTTCATGGGCTGGGGCTGGGAATCGAACCCCGGACCTCATAGTTGCAAGAGAAGTGCTCAACCTATTGAGTTATCCCAGCATCCCCAAAACATCATTTTTAGCCAGTGAAAATTATGCAATGATTAAGCATTTTACATTTTGTCTTAATATGTGATATTTCTTATATACGTGTTTTAATAATACAAAATTCACATTCCAAGGGTTTTCTGTTTCAGAGAGAAATTGTAAAATAAAGCCCCACTCTTGAATTTCATTAATTTAGATTGTTTTTTTGATAATGGGACTACAGCTTGGATAAAGATGATCTTGGAAAAAGGACTTTTTGTTATCTATTGAGGAGGCTAAGTGAACTGATAATTTGAATAATGTATTGTGAGGATGTTTACGTCCCAATGTACAGAGATACTTCTGAGAACTTTAGAAAACACTATATATTCACTTTTGCATCCATCCATTTGTTCATTTATATGGTCATTCATTTAGTTAGCAAATATTTATTAGACAACTACAATATACTAGGCTTTGAGGCCATGATAGTGAGTACATTAGACATAGTCACTGCTTTTTGAAAGTTAGAATCTAGTGTGGAAGACACTCATTAGAAACAGTTGGTGAGATTATAAATTGGATATATTTAGTAATTAAAATCTCTAATAAATACTAGGCAATGCTTTATAGAGTTGTTTTATTTTCTGAACTTACTTAAAACTAATAAACTGTCATTCACTGAGAATAGTTTCTTTTTCCAAAATCTAACTCAGGGAAGCCGGGATGGCTCAGCGGGTTAAGTGCTCGCTTTGCAGCCCCAGGGGCCTAGGATCGAGTCCTAGTCCTGGCCCTGGCCCGTGCGGACCTCTTTGTTGAATTGGGGTGTGCTTCCCATGTGGGAGGCCTCCAGTTCAGTTCTCACTGGGGCAAGCTTCCCATGTAGGAGGCCCCTGGTTCAGTTCCTGCCCACATGTGTGGAAGGAAACCATGTCGAAAAACTGATGACGTACAACTATGGTGTCTGCTCTGGGCCCTCCTCTTTCTCTCTGTCTCTCTCTGTCTTTCTGTCTCTCTCTGTCAAAAACAATAAAATAAATCTTAAAAATAAATCCAACTCTCCTTTTCCCAAGTTATTCAGTATTAGCGAGGTTTGTCTGCAGGTAGAAATGGTAGAAGTTGTTGACTGTGATGCTTAGCAAATGTGGATAGTTTATCTGTGTAAGGAAGGAACTGATGAAGAGTAAGGTAAATACTGACCTGCTTTGGGAAAGTCCAGAAGCACTGTGTGTGAAATTGGAGGTCTGAAAACCCAATGGGAGGTGCTGGATTGTTGGATGGAATCATTACCATGCATTATATTTATTGCTGCAATACTGCCATGGTGTTTTATCCCATAAGATGGTAACAATCAACTGCGATCTATCACTCTACATGCCGAGAAGTGGGATAGAATGTTGACTGATACTCTGCTATTTTGACAGATGAGCAACCTTTCTTAGTAACTGTAAGACGCAGTGTAATTTTTGGAATCTCCCTTAATCCTGAGGTGAAGAGCAATGATGCTATGGTTCCCATATCGGGGATACAGAATGGTTATGATGTTGAATTTGATGACAAAGAGGAATTCATCTATTGGGTTGAGAATCCAGTAAGTTTTGAATAAAATTCAAAGTATATAACTTGTCAAAGAACCTGCACTGATGCATTATTTCAATTAGCAATACTTGTAACTTGGATAAACCTCATTGGCTATGATACTGCCACTGTGCAAAGCTGACGATGCCTTCTTAAAGGCAAACTTTTGCCGGGTGGATAAAAGGGAAATGGTTTATAAATAAATTATCACCAAGTGTTTTTTTTTTGTTGTTGTTTTTTTAACCCAGTGAGGGATGTAAGCGGGAGGTTGGCTGCAAGCAAAGATGGCAGAATTCTTTAGCTTTAGAATGATAAGCACATTTTATCTATTGGGTATTCTTTAGTCATTCAGCAAGTATTTATTAAGTGCTTACTGTTTGCCCTGAACTAAGCTAGAAGATTTCAACAGCAGAATGTATGCCTAGAAGCAGCAGTCACAAAGATTGTACTTAAGAAGCTTTAAGCTTGTAGCAGCTGTTAGACTGACATAAAAATGATCATAACTCAAGGCACAAAGCAGTGATTCCCTAAGGGGAATTACAGGAAAGCAGTTGATGTGGTGGGTAGGGCCTTCATTCCAAATCTTTACCTCTGGGATAAAAAGAACACTTTTCAAATTCCTTTCCCATTCCCCTTGAGTTCCTTCCTCACCCTTTAGGAAATAAACCTGTGAGGATGGGGATAGGTCAGTGAGAATACTAATGAGGAAGAAAATAAAGATCTTTGAGTTTGATACTTGTCACCACTAGAATATATTCCTGGCCTCCTGAGTCTCACCGGTGACTTGGGTTATTTCTACAACACTGGCCTGTGGTAGGTTAGAAATAAAACTACATAGCCAATATCAGAGATAGTCTGAATGGTAGTAAGCCTTGTGTATTCCTGGACACACTTAAAACCCAGAGTTTTCAGTGTTGCTGGCATTATTAGTACTACACATAGTGAGGCCACTCAGTGGTGTTGAACCTTCACTTTTTCTCCAAATCTGAACAGTTTTAAGAAACATTGTAGTTTGCAGTAGCCGCAGTAAAGGAAGTGTTTTCACATAGAAGCTGTGATCTTGAAACAGCTCACTTCTTATCTTTCTTTCCAGGGTGAAATTCACAGAGTGAAGACAGATGGCACCAACAGGACAGTGTTTGTTCCACTATCTAGTTTGGGCTCTTCTATGAGCCTGGCCTTAGACTGGATATCACGAAACCTGTACTACACCAATCCTGGAACTCAGTCAATTGAGGTAATGACTCCATAATACTATTACACAAACACTGGTTTCTGATTCATGTAAAACCTATTTTCAGGAAATGCTTCCATGAATTTTGAAATTGTTTTTAAGCAGAAACAAATACAAAGAGAGTATTAGCTATCAAAGTCTCTGAAGCTAAGGAGGAAAACCAACTTAAAAATAAACTATTGGAACTTTTTACTGCCCTATTTTGTTTCCTTCTAAACATCAATACTAACTTGTTCTTATAAAAGAATTTTAGATAATTTATAAATGTATATAAAATGGTAATAAAAATTACATAAGGAATTTAGCATAAAGGGAAGATTATAGAAAGCAGAGAATTTTCACTATCTTTCCTCATCAAATTTTCAATGCTATTTTAGTCCTAAACCAAATTTATAGGTTACCTCTGTTCTAAGATGGAAATCTTTCTATGGCTCTAATACAGTCTTTTCAACAGTGAAACAGAAAGTGGAAACTTGATTCTAATTCCTTTGATACTCTTATTTTTGCGATAACTGCTCCTTTTTACTCCCAATTCCCAGAAGAAATTCTAGATGGGGTGCAGGTATGAAATCACATGAAGTAAATCAGAAGTAATTTGACTAGTATTAGTTTCCTTCACTCTGGGACAAGGCTGAAACCTGTAAGGGATTATTAATTCATAATAATTTTGAATAAGAAAATTCCTAAAGCAAAGTGAGGGTCTTTGTGAGACCCTCAGGGCTGTGTAGAGTGACTATCTACCACTCTGGGTTACATACCCAGCTAGTAGGTCTGTTGCTCTTCGGGTCATTCAGAGAGATCCTCACACCGAGGAAGCCACCTGGCAGCCAAGTGGTTAACTTAGAGCAGGTTTACTAGGAGGCGCTCACGCCAGACAGTCCTTTACAGTTTTACAAAGGTCTTCGCAAACATCATCTTGTTGAAACTTCACCACATTCCCAAGGGTGGGCAAGTGTAGTAACCATTCACAGTGAGCGGGACATTTGCAATATACACACATGCTAGCCCCCAGAATCGCTATCAAAGAGGGGAGAATCACCAACTACTTTAACGTAAAGGGAACCTTGGATGCTCATCTGGTGCCAGCCCTTTGTTTCTAGTTAAGAACCTGAAGCCCACATAAGTTAAGAATTTGGCTGAAATAGTCAGCTTCATGGTCTGATTTCTTCCCCATATTTTAACTTTGCTGGGTTATAAACCACAACTCCAGCAACCCAGTCTGGCTTAATCCCCTTTGACAGTAACAGAAGTATTTTTCATAATTTCAACTAAAAATATCACCCTCCCATCAAAATATAGCCTATATCAATACAGAACTCTTATCTCTCTTGATTCCACTCAATACAAACTGCCTTAGTTCCAAGTGACAATTCCCATGCCTCTCTTCTATCCCTTGGCCTCTTGCTTTGTAAATGGGGTTTTTCTCTTTTAGACTGATCGTTTTCCAAAAGCAGGGAGCATGTGTCATCCATTAGTGTTAGGTAGAATGGAAAGGCACCAGTTGAAAAATGACTGTGTGTGTGCATGTACATGTGCATGTATTGGTAAGGATGCTTTGTCCACATAAATCTATAAAGATAGTAATTGTGCCCCAATGCAGTGAGGTATTGATGAAAGATAATTTGCTTTGGAGTCCAAAGACCTAACCTGGAGTCTAGTTTACTTGCTCAACAACCCCTAGTAATTGCTATCTATGGATCAGTGCCATGGTTAGTCCTGGACATTCAAAGATGAATAAAACATTTTTTTCTGCTTTTTAGTAGCTCACACATCTGAGACTAGATACATAAACAAATACCTTTGCTTCTGTGTGATGTGTGGTACCAGCAGTGAATATAAAGTGCTGTGTGGTAGGGGAAGAGGTAAAAGTGTAGGAGAGAGAATGGCAGCCATTTCTTAAGTGGTTATTTGTGATCTGAGTCTTGAAAAATGACCAATATTTATTTCTGCTAAATGAAGAAGGAGGGAAAAGGCAGTCAAGGCAGAGTAAAATACTTTAACAAAAGCTCTGAGATACGAAGATGCATTTTGTGATTGGGGACAGTATTGTATTTTTTCTATTCAGAGGCTGTTTGACCTTGGAAAAATTACTTAATTTCACTGAGTGTCTCTTTCCTTATCTTTAAAATGGGCTTAATTCCTTAATAAGGAATAGGTCATGACATTCATGCGTCCTATTAATAGTGTCCTGTTTCTTTCAAATCATTAATATAGTATTTATAAAGGACCTACGAGACTAATGATCCAAAAGATAATTGCTCTTTTAGTGTTTTTATAGGTTTTCTCTTTTGGTGAGATCAACTGTGACTCTTTCAGGAGAACATTAGATTGCTTAGGAAAACAAGAGTCGTGTATACTTATTGCTCACCTGTATAATATCCCTCCCAGTGTAAGAGTAATTCACATTTAATTCTAACTTGAAAATGAAAGAGAAATATTTAAGGAATAGTTTTCCACTAGGGGTAGCTGTGTGCCCATTCACTAAAAGAAGTTTTGTGACTGAAAAGCAAAACCTGCCGAATGGCTGTGTGAGAGAGAGCTTGATATATTCCAAAAGACAAGGAAGGAACTTTCCTTTGAACTTAAGAGATCCTTAGGCCTAGGAAAAGGAGAGAAATTGTAGCAGAAAGAGGCAAATTGAGAAGGGAAAAATTTTTGTAGTTCAAATAGGACAAGAAGAAAGATACCAGACAGGAGAGTGAAAAATTTAGAGAAGAGTGAGGGAAGGGTGTGTGTGTGGAGAGAGACATATAGAGACGAAGAGGGGGGCAGAGAAACAAACACAAATACACAAATATTTACACTGGAAAACAATTTTATAGAAAAATCCACATGCAAATCAACAAGCATTTTCTAATTTCTTACTAGCTGTTTTTCCTCTCAGACCATCTTAGGTATGTATTAAAATAGTTCTGTTCCTATAAGAAATTGTTTCTTGGCCAGTAATCTAAATTTTCCTGTGATGTGTCAAAGTTCTGTTAACTTTGAGATTATGACAATAATAGCAATAATGATTCAAAATAGATAACATTGGGAAAGCTAAGAAACTCTCAGCCTTCTTTTTCAGCATCCGTTATGTGGGCATAATATCTATCTCATGGGATTATTGTGACAATTGACTCCAATAATGCTCAGTATAATTTCTGGTATGTAGTAAGTGCCCAGTAAATGGATCAATAAAAAAACAGAAAACATTTATTAGGCACGGTTGTGCCATGTTCTGTGTTAAATGCTTTATATGAGATATAGTCCTGTGAGCTCTAAGCAGAAGTTGCCATTATCATCCACATTTTAATGATAAAGAGTTAAGTTCAGAATGGTGAATTTACTTGCCTCAGCCAGACCTGGAAGTATAGGGACTCCTGTGTTTTGACTTAGGCTGTTAACTTGGAACAGAATTCACTTTAGCTCTGAGTGAATTTGCACTGTTTGGTCAACTGTGTTTTTAGTGATGGGCCACTGGGTGCTATGTCCCAATCCCCTGGGTGCAGGAGAGCTGTGGGGTTCCCATTTTCCTTCCAGAGTTTTCTTTTATCTTTCTCTGATTCCCTATGTTCACCCAAATGAATCTTTCTTTTATTCATATATATTTCCTCTTCTGAAATTTTGGGTGAATTGCAAAATAGGAATTTGAGAGGTGATTTTGCTTTTCTTACTTTCATTTGCTATTAAGCTGATTTTCTCTTAGCTCTGAAATGTAATTATTATGTGAACCTCACACAAACCCTCCCGTTCATCCCTAATCATGCTTTGGAATTTGTTGTGTATATTAAGTTCTTCTCAGCTTTCTTTGTTTTCCTCTTATAAAACTCAGTTCTAATAAGTGATTTTATGTTTTAGGTTTTAACACTCCAGGGCGATGTCAGATATGGAAAAACACTTATTACCAATGATGGGACATCTCTTGGAGTTGGTTTTCCAGTTGGCATAACGCTTGATCCTGCTAATGGGTGAGTGTTCGTAAATGGCTCACACCTTCTACATAGCTTCCCTTTTGTAAAGGTTATGGTCTGATAGAATGGAAGATTTCAAGCAAGAAATTTTATGATTTCATATACCAAAATTTGAAAAAAATTGATCAGTGTGGAAGACAAATATGAATAGCTCTGTGTTATATTTAACGTGAAAGATACTGTGTTTTTTTATTTCCATGTTTTTCTAATTAATTACATTGGAATGAAATTAATCCAAATAAGCAAGAATGGTAAAGTAGAATTATAAGAATGTGCCACACATTCTGACTCTGAGGGCATGTAGAAAGCTTTAAGAAGGTAGATAAAATTTGAAGGATGAGAAGGCTTCCCATAGATGGAGAATGTGTTGCTTCTAGGAAGTGGTACTTGAAGCCAAGTGACTGGTAAAAGTGTAGAGGCATAATAGTATGTAACATGATTGTGCAGAGGGCCAGAACCAGAGTTACCAGAGTAACTCTGGAACCAGAGTTGGGGTAGGGGGCAGTTGACCATATGGGAATACAGTAGCTAAAATTATTTGGGGACAAATTATGGAGAGACTTTAATGTTCATGCTGGGAGCTGCACTTTCTTCTTTGTGGAAATAAGGAGCCAGCAGAGAATTTGGTGGAAGAGAGTGATACAACCAAATTATTTCAGAAAGATTTGTCAGGATTAGAGTGGAAGAGGCCAGAGGCAGGGAGAACAGTTAGGAGAAAATAGGATTAATGGATAGAGTCCTTCAGTCTGTTTGATCAGTTATTCATTTTGTTGGTCAACTATACTGTATTGTAAACTAGAATAATAAATTATAAAATATGAGCATTGATTAAAAAAAAAAAAGAGAGATAGCCATTTTATTCCAAGTGGGTTTTGACTTTCTGTTTGAAGGTGAGCAGAATCTCAGGCCTGAAAGGGATCTGAAGAGCTAATTTGTATTTGTTCTCTGCTTCAAATAAAGATTATATGCAAATCAAACCTATTTCTTAAAGGGTATTAAAAACAAAAATTTTATTCCGTGTTTGCTGGCTTGTCCTAGTTTTCAGTTATTCTTTCTAGATGAAGGACTATCTTAAAATCCCACTTTTGAAACTTAAGCTCATTCATTATTCACTTTTCATTCATCAAACACTTATTTATTATGCTCTTATTATTGGGTAGTCTATTAGTTTGGATCAGTTAACTATTGAAACAAACTCCAAAATGTACAATGGCTCAAAGGAAGTTTGTTCATCTTTCACTTGGACAGTAGAGTTTGGACAGATGGTGGGAGGAAGTTCTATTCTACACAGCTATTCAGGGACTCCAGCAGATGGGGTCTTCAGTAGGAGACTTTCAAGGTCACCCTGGATATTGACATCTTTGAGCTGTAAAGGAAAGAGTATTCAGGAATGTGCTGGGTAGTTTTTATGAGCCAGGCTTACAAGTAGTGCATACCACTTCTGCTCACATTTCTTCAACTAGAATTCAGTCACATGGCCATAGCTGACTACAAGGAAGGCAGGAAATGTAGTCCAGTTTTTTACCAAGAAAAAAGAAGACATTGGTTTTGACAAGTGAAAATAATCTCTGTAAAGGTTGGGGCATATAGGGTAGATACACAGATGACAAAGTACATAACCTGTAACTTTTTTAACCTCAAGAATTTATAGTTTAGTAAGGAAGATAAGGCCTTTGTATAAATACCAATTACTCAGGTCTATATATGAATAAGAGCCATAAAAGCATCTAAAAGAATTGTTCTGAAAATTCTGCAGAGAGACATTTTCAGCTTGTTGGAGGTGATGCCATTTAGACTGGACCTTAAAAGCTATATAGCATTTTAGTAGACAGAGCTGGCTTTGAAGATATTGCGCATTCTATGAGGGAAAGAAGTCAAGAGCAGTGGCAGAAGTGTGAGGACATGTTCAGGTAACTAAGAGCACTAAGAGCTGGCCAGTTGGATTGAAGGCTAATGAATTTTGTCAGAGAAAGTGGGAGGAGAAACAGAACAGTGACCTATGAAGATAATGTCTTGGTTTTCAGTACACAGAAACTCTTGAGGAAATTATGGTCAATGTTATTGAATTAATTGTTGCAAAAAATGTTTGTGTGGGTAATTACTAATAAAGAGTTGAGGCAAATACAGAGCTGCTGGTGACATTTGAGAGAGGATGTTCATTAGAAATTTAATTTAATTTTTATTTATTATTTTTTTAAAGATTTATTTTTATTGTTTTTTTTTTAATTTTCATGTTATTTTATTTTTTTTTAAGATTTATTTATTTATTTTATTGTTTTTGAGAGAGAGAGAGAGAGAGAGAGATACAGAGACGAGACAGAGAGAAGGGGGAGGGCCCAGAACAGTCTCCATAGTTGCACATCATTGTTTTTTCCACATAATTTTATTCCACAGGTGGGCGCAGGGCTGCACAGGGCAGGAACTGGGCTGGGGTCTCACCCCGGTGAGAACTGAACTGGGGGAACTCTTCAGTTCAGCATATGGGTCCTCACAGGCCGGGGCCAGGATTCTATCCTCAGTCCCTGGGGCTGCAAAGTGAGCCCTTAACCCACTGAGCCATCCCGGCTTCCCTTTAATTTTATTTTTTATTAATTGTTAACTTTATTGGGGTGACATTGGTTGGTAAAATTACATGGGTTTCAGGTATGCAATTCTACATTTTATCGTCTATATATTGTGTTATCTAAAGGAGCTAAAGAGTGAAAGGAGGTTGAGGAAGTACGACTAATTTTATGAGTTTGGTATTGAAAAATTAGGAAAAGATAAATATGTAGGTCAAAATGTAATGAAAATATTTAAGAGCAGATGAAAAATCAGTGATGGAGAAATAATTGAGAGTGAAAATTATGGGCCAGGAATTAGAAATTTATGAAATGTAGGAACAACTTTCAAAGAACCTATATGAGAAACATAATGTGAAGTCAACTAAGGGTATGTATTCTCAGCTAAGATTCACATAAATTTTTAGTGAGTTCAGAATTCACAAGAACTTTGTGACTGTCCAGCACACTTTTGGGAACCTGGAATAGGAAAGGAAAAAGAAAATAATGACAGGAATACAAGGTTAGTGATTAGGAAGTTAGGCACAATAGGAGAACAAGTGAATAAATGAGAATATTACTAAAATGGTTACATCTGAGGGTTAGGCGTGGAAAGACTGTAGGTTAGGGATCTCAGGCAAGTTTAGAAGCACAGAAGAGTTGGAGAGTTTGGTGAAAGAGAATTTCAGTTGAAAACTTAAGAGGAGAGAAGTTGAGAATTCAAAGTGAGGTTAATGGGATGATATCTTGGATTGGTGGTGGAAGAAGTAATTGCAAATAAAGATGATTGAAGTTAAAAGAATTTGAGACCTTGCGAGGAAAGAGTGTAAAAGTATTGTCTATTGTGAATATAGCAAGAGGAGAGATAGAAAAGAGTTAAAACTTGCATTCAGTCTAGAAATTACATCCTCAGTGGAAATAGAAAGCAATCCTTTATATATTTTGATGAACTTTCATATACAGTGATACCTTGGAATCTGAACGTCCCAAAACTCCAACTTGGAATCCAAATGAAAAAATCAAGCAAATTTTGCCTTAGAATCCAAATGCTGCTTGTATCATAGTTTTGGCAATTCTGTGTATTGAGTAGGGCTCATGTGTACATACTGAGTCTAGTTAGTTCATTGGTCTCACTGTGAAATGGAATGGTAAGAAATGCACATTGGGGATGTCTGGATAGCTCAGCAGGCTAAGTGCTTGCATTGCAACTGTGAGATTTGGGGATTGAATCCCGGCCCTGGCCCGTGTAGACCCATATGTTGAACTGTGGCACAACTGGTAACTGCCGGAATGGCGATGAAGGCTTTCACCTCCCGTGTGGGGGGCTCCTGGTTTAGTTCCCTCCCTGAGCAACCCCACATCCACCTGTGTGGAATGGGGCTATGCCACAAATAATGATGTACAACTATGTAGACTGCTCTGGGCCTTCCCGTTCTCTCTCTCTTTCTCACCTTCTCTCAAACAAAAAAATCTTAAAAAAAAAAGTTGTACATACTTCCTGTTATCAGCATGCTGATGGGATTTGACTCTCAGAAAATATTCCTCATTCTATTTTTTGCATTAAATTTCAAAACATTATTTTCAATTACAGATATTAGTTTACATAAGAAAGTAGTTGGTCTTGTGGTAAATGATGATTTGGAAAATTAAACAAAAAGCCTTTGATATGAGCAGGGAGGTACCTGACGATATTTGCATTAGCTTTGTCCTTCCCAGGGTGCTGGGCAGTTCGGTATGTGATTCTTTGAAACGGATTGACTACAGATGTGGGCTTCTTCTTAGTCATAAGCTTTCTGCTTGTGTGACAAAGCTAAAGGGTCACCCACCAATGGAAGATGCTAGCGTCCTGGTGTAGATACCATTTAAAATAACCTCTACCCCAATAATAAGTAGGAAGTACACAGATGTTGTTAGAACACCAATGAAGTACTTCTCCACATTGTATTTAACAAGGTATTGATGTGTCAAACATCCTCCATTGAATTGTACATGTCTTGAGGATAAGAAACACGCCTTTTCATTTAAATGTTTAAATTAGAGACTCCAGTCACTGTAATCCACCTTCTGCTTCATTAAATGCTGGTGTTTTTCCTCGTTGTAGGAAACTGTACTGGTCAGACCAAGGAACTGACAGTGGAGTACCTGCCAAGATTGCGAGTGCTAACATGGATGGCACCTCTCCAACGGTTCTCTTCACTGGGAACCTTGAGCACCTAGAATTTCTCACCCTCGATATCCAGGAGCAGAAACTCTACTGGGCTGTCACCAGCAGGGGAGTGGTATGAGCACCCTTTTAGTCTTTTGGTCGTCACTGCTAAACTTGTGTAGCTGAAAATGATTCTGATACTGTTCTGTGTTGTCCAACAGTGGTTCTTGAACACTCTCACTTGGCAACTGGTACCAGTATTTTATTATCTTTTCCCTATTAATGTCTTCCTCTTGAGCAAATCTTGCTGTAGTTGAAGTTCAGTTTTTTTATAGTATGTGCATAGTTTCTTATAAAATAATGTTTACTAATGTTTTTGTTCCAGATAAAGTAATTCTATTTCTTATGTCTTATTTGTCCATTAAGAGACATTTTCTTCATGTGTTAGTGATTTCCTTTTCTTTAAAAGTTCTCTAGGCTCCAACTATAGAGACTAAGGAGAAAAACTATATAGCAAACTTCTGCACTCAGCTTCCCCTCATAGCTACGTATTATTCTCTAATGTCATAATGTGGTTGAACATACAAAGACTGGAAAACATCCAGCCATTGTCAATATAACAAGAATAGTTACATGGCTGGATGTTTTCCAGACAGTTCTGGTATGTGAAAACCCCCTTTACTAGTAATTTTAATTTCCAAGGTTGAGTTTGTTATATTCTGCAATAATAAGCAGAAAGTGTATAATTTTGTTCATTCACAGAAATAATATTTGACTTTCATTGTTGTGCTTAAGCAGCTGAGCTGGGACAAGTTACATAGAAGGGGCTCAAGAATAATTATTGGTCAAGTACAATATTGCTTTGGATATGGAATTGAATTGTGATAGTGTCTTCCTTGCTTTTATTTTAAACATTTTTTTTGTTCATTGGTATTTTATTTATTTATTTATTTATTTATTTATTTAAATTTGTTTTGAGAGAGAGAGAGACACACACACACACACAGAGAGAGAGAGAGAGAGGGAGATACAGAGACAGAGAGAAAACTGAACTGGGGGAGCTCCCAGTTCAGCACATGGGTCCACACGGGCCGGGGCCAGGATTCAATCCTCGGTCCCCGGGGCTGCAAAGTGAGCGCTTAACCCACTGAGCCATCCCGGCTTCCCCTTCCTTGCTTTTTAAACCATAGTGATTTCAGATCTATGACATTGGTGCTTTCCATAATATTGTGCAGTACATTTGGTTTTCAGTTCATTATCAGTTTGGCAAGTACAAATTTCACTCTGAAAATGTTCTTATAATGGCGATAAACTTTTGGGATTAATAGGAAGCAGTGATGCATGTGAAAGCACTTTACAGGCTTTGATGCATATGTGCAATGAGGAGGAAGCTCTTTTCATGTGGAATGATTTCTGCATACTACTCAGCACAACACACGCCGTACTCACCTTCATCTCCCTTCCTTCCTATTTCTACTTCTGCTCTCCCCTCCTGAATCTGTGAACTTGTTAGTGATGTGATTCTCTAACCTTACTCCTTAGGGTAGAAGCCTCATGCTTCTCTTTCACTCTCATAACTGTGTCCTTATTTAATCATCACAAAATCCTGGTATTTTGTCCTTCACCTCTTTCTTCTGGCCTACCCTTTTTCTGCCACCTCCCACATTCTGAGTCACCTCTCTCTAGCCTTGACTAAACCACGGTGCTAATTACTGGACCTGCTTTCATGATGGAGACATGTTGTCTTCATAAAACCACAACAAATAAGTTTGATCACTGCTCAGTCTAGCACCCAGGCCTAGAGAGGTAGTTCCAAACATTTCAGTCCAGTTTGGTCAGCGAACCTAGTTCAGATTACTCCCTCAGGAATTCCCCTACAAGCTTATCTTCCCTATGCTCCAGCCTTCTGGAACTTCTGTCAGTTTCTAGGGCACAACCCACTTTTGTAACTGCTGGGTTCCAGTGAGGCTGTGATCCAGACTTTTGTCTCTCGTGCCAGTACTCAGCTCACATCCTGGCACACAGGAGGTCCTTGAGACAAGTTTTTGGAATGAAATCAAACCAGCTTTGTCTACAATTATGTTTTTCTTCCAGAAGTAGACAACTTGTCATTTCCCATTGGGAACTTAATTCTTCTGTGTTCTTTTTCAGTTTACTAAGTTATTTGGATTTAAGCTTGTTACTTGTTCTGCTACAATGGCACTAACCTTTGCCCCATCCAATCTGGCTTCTGTGATTTTATGGAGCTCATTTCCTATCTCCACTGTAGAAGTTTTTGGTGAAGATGTTAAATGTGGAGTCAGTCAACTCTTGTGTAACAGATGACCCACGACATGAAATGCATATCCTTGAGTAGAGTATCATATGCAAGGAGGAAAGAGGTGTAGGCCTCTCTCCTTCACTATGCCACCTGAGAAAGTTGGCTGACTTACTTGAACTATACAGCTTCATTATCAGTGGAATGAGCACAATATCATTTGCCTTACCAACTGCTCTGTGCAGTTGTGACTACCAATCAGAAAGTAGATATGAAAAATCTCTGTAAAAGATAGAATGCTGAATAAATGTGGGATATTATTATTAAGAGAATAATAGTTTTAAATGTCTCATTTTATCATGAATCAGTCAATAATGAAAATTCTGATCTTTTAGATTGAAAGAGGAAATGTGGATGGTACAGATCGAATGGTCCTGGTAAACTCTCTCTCCCATCCGTGGGGAATTGCTGTCCATGGTCCCTTCCTTTATTATACTGATGAACGTTATGAGGTCATTGAAAGAGTTGACAAGGCCACTGGGTCCAACAAAGTAGTCTTGAGAGATAATACTCCAAATCTGAGGGGCCTTCGAGTTTATCACAGACACAGTAAGTATTTGTGATTGAAATATACAAATTCATGGATGTACAATATATTCACATCTACATACTTTATACATGTATAAACACATGCCCACACACATACCGATGTACATACACATGCATGCAAATTGAAATTACCCCAAATATTTAAACAAATGATAACCATGTCTTAAGCATGGCTAAATGTCAAAGACTAATCTGGCATCTCAAAGGCAAGATGGACTTCAGAGTAAGTTTATTCCCATTCTTCCCTTTTAATTTAAACTCCTTACTTTGCTTTTGCCTTCATAGCACTCCCTGGCATATTATCCAATCTGTTTATTTCCTGTGTTTTGCATGAGAACGTGACCTCTGTGAGGACAGTTATTTTGTTTGTCTTGTTTCTTGCTCTCTACCCAGTAAATAACGGGTGTCCCAAAATTCACGTAAGTTTTGAATTCTGTGTCATTTGTGCGGTAAAGTGCTGCCAATGAAAAAAAAGACAGCGTGACAGCTGACAGTTCAGGGTTATTAAAAATGAACACTATTACTAAAGAACAACATGTTTTCATTGTTGAGCAATATTTTAAAAATGATGGTTTGGCAGCTACAGTTTGCAATTTTCGTACAAAATATGGTCGACATAGTGATTTAACTTCATCAACTGTGAAGAGATTAATTAAAAATTTAGGGAGACTGGATCAATTAGTGATCTTAAACACTCTGGCCATCCTTCAACAAGTCGTTCAGCACAAAACATTGAAGCAGTTCGTGAGAGTGTTGCTGAGAGTTCAGGGTCATCAATTCAGCACCGTGGTCAAGGATTGGACATTTTGAGAAGCTCTCTGCAGCGTATTCTCACGAAAAATTTGCATCTTCAAGCTTACAAAGTTCAGTTAACTCAAGAACTGAAGCTTACTGACCACGCACAGCGAATAGAGTTTGTTGAATGGATTATGGTACAACAACAAGTGGATGCTGATTTTTCGAACAAAAGCATCTTTAGCGATGAGGCTCATTTTCATCTTGATGGCTTATTTTCATCTTGATGGCTTGGGTAATCGACAAAATTTTCGCATTTGGGGTTCAGAAAATTCACGGGTGATTGTTGAGAAACTAATGCATCCACAACGTGTCACTGTTTGGTGCGGATTTTGGGCTGGAGGCATCATCGGACCATTCTGCAAAAATGCGGCTGGTCAGGCAATAACAGTTAATGGTGCTTGCTATCGTAACATGATAAACCAGTTTTTGTGCCTAAATTGCAAGATAGCCATGGAGGCCATTTACCCAATATGCTATTCCATACATAACCCTATACTGTATACTTTATGAATCAAAAAATTTATAATTTTTAATCATAAACCTGTGTTTTCTATCAAAATTACTTCTTGTGTGAATTTTGGGACACGTGTTAGAAGGCTCTGGCACATTGAGATGTTCAGTAAATATTAGTTGGATGACTGCTGGGAAAGTGTTAACAGGATAGAATTTTTCATCTTAAAAGGAATACTTTAGATGTTGCTTATTTCAACATATTTTTTTCAGAAATAGTTTAACTTTTTATTAGACCATTTAAATTAGCATTATGATTTAGAGATTTTTAAAATAGTTTTGACATACTTTATAGCTTTTCGTCTCTAACCAAATGCTATCAAACAATTTTTTGCTGTTGTATAGCTAGGTTGCTATTGGTATTTATATCTATAGCATGTGAAAGAAAAACCACCTTTAAATACTCTTAATTAATATACAGTGTCTGGCATAAGTAACACCCTTTTTAAAGTAGTATAGAAAAAGAATACATGCTTTTGATTTTGTAATGAAAAATTTGGTATAGACAAAAGATTTGGTATATGGGAAAGCCAGGGTGGCTCAGTGGGTTAAGCGCTCACTTTGCAGCACTGGGGACCAGGGATCGAATCCTGGCCCTGGCCTGTACAGACCCATATGCTGAACTGGGGAGTTCCCCCAGTTCAGTTCTCTCTCTGTCTCTGTCTCTGTATTTCTCTCTCTCTGTCAAAAATAAATAAATAAATAAATAAATAAATGAATAAATAAATGTGTCTTAAAAAAAAAATTTGTATATACAGCTCATAAAAAAGGGGTTTACTTCTGCCAGACCCTATACTCTATAAAAATGTCCACATGTTGTTGATCATGTTATTAAACTGGTATAATTTTAAGTGCCATTACATAGGCCAAGAGAGAAAAAAATTAGAATTTGTATACTGACTGGCCTAATTCTTGCATAATTTGTAGAAGAAATACAATTGATGCTCTATTCTCTAATTATTATATAATAGTCATGGTACTGTTTTCTTACCTTTCAGTGTTGTATAAGCTCTGGTCTCTCTAGTATTGTTTTTAGGTTGTTAACTCAGTTACCATATTTTGCTATTAATTTTTATAATGAATTATTTGGTGACCCAATTTTAAAAGTTTGAGATTGAGTGGCAAAGATGTGATAAAGTCAAATGTTACAAACTGATTTTGATTTCATTTAGACTCTTCAGAATCCTCAAATGGCTGTAGCAACAATGTGAATGCCTGTCAGCAGATTTGCCTGCCCATACCTGGAAGACTGTTCTCATGTGCCTGTGCCACTGGATTTAAACTCAATCCTGATAATCGGACCTGCTCTCCATATAGTTCTTTCATTGTTGTTTCGATGCTTTCTGCAATCAGAGGCTTTAGCTTGGAATTGTCAGATCATTCGGAAGCCATGGTGCCAGTGGCAGGCCAAGGTATGCCAACTCCAACATAAGTAAGATTTGACTTCATCTGGTGCCATATTGAAATCCTTGATGCCATAAAGCATTTCTCCCATGTTTGTATTCAGGACATAATGAAGTTTGTCTTTCCCTTTACACCTCAAGTGGTTCTCACACTTTAGTGTGTATCAGAATTGGAAGGCTTATTGAAACACTGGTCTGGGCTCCATCCCTAGATATTTTGATTTAGTAGTCTGAGGTAGGGCTAGAGAACCTGCCTTCCTAACAAGTTTCCAGGGCATGCTGATATTGCTGATCCATGAAAACAACAGGCGTAGAGCAACAGAGAATGTAGCAGGAGATTCAAGAAGTATTACTGAGTTGGTGTTCAGATGAACTGTACCCTATTCCTGACTGTTAATGGAGATTTAGGGTAGAGAGGATACTACTATATAAAATAGTAATGAAATAGTCCTCAATCTGATTTGTTAATAAATATTTGATGAGTTGAAATAAATGAATTGACAGTATTAGTCTCTCCTTAATAACTATATTTTTGCAGCACTTTATGCTCACATATTGTGAATGTATAAAATGACCACTTGCTTCCTAGATGAGCCAAGAGGTTTCTAAGCATATGTTACCATGAGAAGAACTAAGTGTTTAGTAGCAACACTAGGGGTATGTTACAGGCTAATGATAGAAATAAAAGATAGAAAAAGAAGGAAAGAGGATAGAGGGAATGAAGAGGTGAGAGAAATGGTCAGAAGAGACAGAAAAGCATATGGTGAAAGGTGTCTGTTCTTCTGGAACTGCACAGCTCCTGCTTGATGACCATATTCACATGTACTCATGACTTATCTTTGTTTTCTCATGTCTAAAAACAATTAGGCACCTAAGTTAACATCTTATAAGCTATTATAAAATCAATCAATTTGCCTCCAATTTTTTATTTTGAAAAATTTCAAGTGCAGAGAAGTTGAAAGCTACTGTAAAAATCTTCATATTCTCACCTAGATTCTATAATTGTTAACATTTCACCACAGCTGAGTTCTCAATTTCTGTGTGGTCATGTATGTGTGCATGCGTGTGCATATGCATACATATACATATATTTTTAAAAGGTTTATTTTATTGTTTGAGAGAAGGTGATACAGGTAGACAGAGACAGAGACAGAAAGAGAAAGGGAGAGAAGATGGGAGGGCCAAGAGCAGTCTCCATAGTTGTACCTCGTTACTTGTGACATAGTTTCGTTCCACACAGGTGAACTTGGGGCTGTGCTGGGTGGAGACCAAACTGGGAGCCTCCTGCATGGGAAGCAAGAACCTTCACTGCCATTCTAGTGGTTACCAGCTGTGCTGCATTTCAGCATGTGGGTTTGCATGGCTGGAGCTAAGATTTGATCACTGGACCTTGCAGTTGCAAGGCAAGCACTCAACCTGTTGAGCTATACCAGCATCTCCCATATGCATACATTTTAAATGAACTTTTTGAAAATAAATTGCAGATATCATGATACATTTACTCCTATATACTTTAGCATGCAGCTTCGAAGGGCACTATCATCTAACATTCATATTTATATTTCTTCAGTTGGCCTCAGAATATTTTTATTGCTTTGTTCCAGCCAAGATTTAATTAAGATTCATGCCTGCCCATGCCATTGTTTTTGGATGTCTCTTTAGTTCTTTTAAATCTGTAGTAGCTGCCCCTGCTTTTTGTTATAACATTGATTTTTCTTTTTTGAAGACTTGTCTTTTAGAATCTCATATTGAAAGTTTGTCTGATTATTTCATCCAGGTGTCATTTAACCTTGCATTTCCCATGAAATGAAAGTTAGGTCTAATTGTTTGATTAAATTGGGGTTGAACACATTTGGCAAGAATACTTCATAGGTGATGCTGTGTACTTGATACAGATTCTGATTAAGAAGAACGTAGTTTTCACTTCCCATGCGGGAGGCCCCAAGTTTGGTTCCTACCCCTTGTGGCCCCACATCCACCTGTATGCAATGAAACTGTGTCACAACTAATGATGTACAACTATGGAGATTGCTTTAGGCTCTTCCCACTTCTCTCTCTCGTTCCTTCTCTCAATAAATTAAAACCTTAAAAAAAAAAAAGAAAAAAAAAAAGAACTACATAATGTCACTTGTCCCCCTCTTAGGGGTACTTAAACTTGATCACTTGGTTAAGGTGGTCACCGTGAAATCCCTGCCTTTTAACAGTGTATTTTTCCCTTTGTAACTTGTATGAAATCTCTGGGTTCACATTTTGGCACTCCATGAATATCTTGTATCCTAAGTACCTTCTACCCATTGGTTTTAGCAGCCATTGATGATATTTGATTGAAATGATTGATTAGGATTGCAAAATGATGATTTTTCTCTTTTTATCATTTCATCTACATTTATTAGATAATATTTTTCTTGGAAAAATGGTCCTTTTTACCCAGTTAATCTTAGAAAAATTTTTATTATCACTGTGAACTCAAGATTTTCTTTTTTTTAACGCAATGGGTTGTAAATCACTTAACATACTTACTCTTCTAATGTGCTAGTTGATTTATTTTGGCTAGGGGGTTCCTCAGCAAGTGGCTGCCTGTGTTCCTTTGACATAATCTCATTCGTATTTGAGTCCTTCCTTGCTTCCTGGTTGAGATGTTCCAGGCTCACGTCATAATACCTTCGCACCTCAAAACTGTAATCAGCCATTTCTCCCAGGAGCCAGGGCTCCTCATTGTGTGAAATGTGAGAAACCAAGATCTGGGGG
>PVKE010006710.1:0-29875 GCA_004027555.1 Craseonycteris thonglongyai
ATTACTGAGTAGTATTCCATTGTACAAATGTACCACAACTTCTTTATCCAATCATCTATCAGAGGACACTTTGGTTGATTCCACAACTTGGCCACCATGAACAGTGCTATGATGAACATTGGAGTACATATATCTTTGTGGATTAAGGTTTTCAGGTTTTTTGGGTAGATATCCAGGAGAGGGATTGCTGGGTCATATGGCAATTCCATTCCTAATTTTTTGAGGAATCTTCATACTACCTTCTGTAGTGGTTGTACCAGTTTACATTCCCACCAGCCGTGTATGAGGGTTGCTTTTTCTCCACAGCCTCTGCAGCACTTGTTATTCCTTGTCTTGTTGGTTATAGCCATTCTAACAGGTGACACTTCACCTCAATCTTGAAGCACCTCCTTGGAGCCCATAGCTTGAAAATCATTTGAAAATTCAATGTAATAATACTTTTTATAACATCCTAAAAGCTGTTCAGGTTCTGCTTTCAATTCTTCTAATAATAAAGGTCACTACTTTATGATGTAGCTGTATATCACTATGTAACTCCAACTGTGAAGAAATTCTTACCCATATGTTAATAACTTTCATTTAAGGATCCTAGTACTTCTTTGTGTCAAAAAGAAAACATCTCTTTCTTATGAAGACTCGTCAAACACTTGAAGTCAGCTATTCCTCTGTCTCTTCTTAGTTCTCTCTATATTCATATCTTCACTTATTCAAAAATCATGTATTGAGCATCTATCACATATAATACTGGGGCTATTAAGAAGCTCCTGTTCTTATCATCATGAATCTTCCATTCTAATCAAGGAGATAGACATTTACAGGGATAATTACAAATCAGTGTATTCAGAAAGTGGAGGAAGGATAGGTAACCCAGGCCAAGAGAGGCTTTCTAGAGGAGAAGCTTCCTGATATACATTTTAAAGAATAAAATAACTGTACAACAAAGGGAAAAGGGCAATTCTGGCAAGTAGCACAGTGTGCATAAAAGGCATGGAAGTATTAAAAATGATAGAGTTAGTAACTTACAAGCAATTCAGTGTTGATGAAGCACAGACATTGAGGTAGATAGTATTAAAAGATGAGACTAAAAGGTAGTAAGAGGGATAGGTGAAAGAAATTGAACATAGTCCTTCAGCCAGTAGAGGCTTCCTTGTTAAAAGAAGAAGATGAAAGACAGGTAGGCAGGATTACAAATCCTTCTCTTCCTGAAAGAAGTTGGTTCTATTAATCAAAAAGTAATACAATTTCCATAAAAGACATTTAGAAAAGTGTCAAAGGTCTACATTCAAAACTAGAAGAGTTTCCTAGAGAAATCTGCCAACTCTTTAAGGAACACATAGTTCCAATGATTTTTTTAGTTGTTCAAGAGTACTGAAAAAGAAAGAGAACTGTAATATTTTTTAAGGTAGACAGCATAACGTTGATTCCAAAACCTGTCAGGATTGCACAGAAAAATAACAGCCAAACCAGATATCTAAGAATATTAATGATTCAAAAATTCTTTTAAAATGTTATCAATCAGAATACAGATGAACAGTAAATGAATAACAAACATTACATCCAAGTGCAGTTTATTCTAAGTCTATAAAAAAGATTAAATGTTAGTAAACTAATAGATCTGAGGTGAAAAACTGTGATTACTTCTATAGACATTGAAAAGGCATTCACATAATTCATCACCCATTTTAAATTTTCTTTAAATAAATAGGATAAATAGAAATTTGATAGTAAACATCATGCATGATGGGGGAAACTCTAGAAATATTAGCACTAGTAGTAGACAGAAATAATATGGCCTCCATGATTCCCACCCCCTAGTAGCCACACTTTTATATAATATCCTCCCTGAAGTGCAGGTAAAATCTATGACTTGCCTCTAACCAGTGAAATATGCAAAGGTAAAGGAATTTTGCAAATACAGTTAAGATCCTTAATTAGTTGAGTGAGTGGCAATGACCTAATCAGGCAAGTCTTTTAAAAAAAGATTCAAGATTTTCCTGATTCTCCTTTTGGCCTTAAAGTAATAAGCCACCATATTTTCAAACGATCACATGGCAAAGAACTGTGAGAAGCTTCTAAAGAGCCAGCTCCCCGCTGACAGCCATCAAGAAAATGGGACTTCAATCCTATAACTGTAAGAAAGTGCATTCTGCCTCAACCACTTCAGCTTAGAAGAGGACCCCAAGCTTCAGAAAATAGCCAGGCCAACACCTTGACTGCAGCATCGTGATGCCTGAGCAGAGCTTCCAGCTCAGCTGTGCCTGGACTGACACGTGGAAACTGTGAGATAATCGATGTGTGTTGTTTTAAGTCACCAAGTCTGAGGTCATTTATGCTTATCAATATAGTACTAATGTATCATTGACGTCAGTATCAATACAAGGGTGCTCAGCATCACCATTATTATTTATCAAAACGAACAATACAATGAGACAAGAGAAAGAAATCTGGTAACTTGGAAAGAAGGGAGTAAACTTACTATTTGTAGACATTATTCTTGAATGCCTGGGAATCCCAAGAGAATTAATTGAAAAACTATAAAAAGCTGTAAAGAAAATTCAGGAATGAAGCAGAAATCAACAACTTCTATGTATATAAACAACAACCTAAAAGTAAATATAATGGAAGCAAAGACCTAACTTACAGCAGCAACACAAAAACATAAAATACTGATAGATACCGGGATAGCTTAACAGATTGAGCACTTGACTTGCAGCTGCAAGGTCCAGGGATCGAGTCCCAGCCCCGGCCCATGCAGACCCATATGCTGAACTGGGGCGTGCTTCCCATTTAAGAGGCCCCAGTTCAGTTCTTGCCCTGAGTAGTCCCACACCCACCTGTGTGGAGTGAGACCATGTCAAAACTAATGATGTATGGCTGTGGAGACTGCTCTGGGCCCTCCCCTTTCTTTCTGTCTCACTCTGTCTCTCTGTCAAACAATAAAATTAATCTAAAAGATAAAATACCTAGTAATTAACTACTAAATATGCAAGAGCTATAGGAAGTAAATCTTTAAAACAGTATTGAAGCACACAAAAGATTTAAGCAAATGGAAAAACCTACCATGTTTTTGGATAAAAAAGATCTAAAGCAAAATACATGTTTTCCTTAAGTTAAATAAAAAATTTAATATCCTATAAAAAATGCAAAAAAAAATTATTGAGGTATTTTTTAAATAAGTTGTTCTTACAGTTCATGTGGGAAAAATGAATAGCCATAAAAACTCTGGAAAGTAATAATGAGAAGTCTAGTACTACTGGATATTAAGACATATTATAATTCTTTTTTTTTTTTAATATTTTTATTTATTTATTTTTGACAGAGAGAGAGAGAGAACTGAACTGGGGGAGCTCCCAGTTCAGCATATGGTTCCGCACGGGCCGGGGCCGGGATTCGATCCCTGATCCCTGGCGCTGCAAAGTGAGCGCTTAACCCACTGAGCCATCCCAGCTTCCCCATATATTATAATTCTTAATTAAACAGGATGGTTATGAAGAGATAGTCTAATGGGATTAAGTGGAAGACAAGTACACATCTTAGTACAAAAGAGAATTTATTATATGAGAAAGAATAATCTCAA
Source organism: Craseonycteris thonglongyai (assembly GCA_004027555.1). Taxonomy (NCBI): domain Eukaryota; kingdom Metazoa; phylum Chordata; class Mammalia; order Chiroptera; family Craseonycteridae; genus Craseonycteris; species Craseonycteris thonglongyai. The sequence goes on from PVKE010006710.1 coordinate 3,578, forward strand.
ACCAGTTAGGTGGACTATTCAATAAATGGTTGGGGGATAAGTAGGGAACTGAGAAAAAGTGGGATTCAGACAATAGCTTACACCAGCATAAATTTCAAATGCATCAGAGAGTTTAAAGTTTATAATGAAAGCATAAAAATTATGTAAGAAACCATGGAAGATCAATGTGTAGCACTGGGATGAGAAGGACCTTCAGAGGAGTAAAGTAAAGCAAAGACAAGTGATAAACTGAAAAGAATAGTTTTCAGTAATTTCCCTAAATTATAAAGAGCTTTTAGAAAAGGGCTCAACAATTCAGTATATAATAGGTTGTATTACTTATTCAAAAACAAATTTAAATAATAAAACCATTTACCACCATAACATTGTAGGAGTGAATAATAAAATATGCATAAGCCATTTATGGAGGTTTCAATAAAATTGAAAGACATTGAAGAAAATCTAAATAGATAGTTTATGTTCATGCACAGAAAGTTTTTACAGGATAAAAATTTCAATTCTTCCTAAATCCGTCAATAAATATAAGGCAGTTCTAATCAAAATTTAGACAGGGTTATTTATGGAACATTGTCAGTTGATCATAAAGGTTATCTAACAAAGCAAAGTCTTTAAAAATTATCTACTAGACCTAAAATACACAAGAGTAAAAGTGGGAGAACTTGCCCTACCAGATAATGGAGGCACTGTAGGAATAGGCAAATAGACTCATGGACAAAATAGAGCGAGAACTCCATACAGATAGCAGGTACCGCACACCGGTGTAGAAAGACTATATAATAAATGGTACCGAGGAAACGCTACTTTACACCATACAGCAAAAATTAACTTCAGACCAAATAAATACCCAAGTATAAAAAGCAAAACTTTAAAAGTCTCATTTAAAGAATAGGAGAAAATCCTTATGACCTGTATTGGGAAGACAATGTTTTCTAACATGCCAAGGGCACAAACTAGAAAGAAAAAAAGTTTTGGTAAATTTGGCAGTCAAGATCATTGGTTTGGTTTGTTTTGTTTTTAAGAAATAGCTGCAGTGGAGTCATATTAGCAGAGTCCCTATTAAAGTGGTTTGAGCAGTAAATAAGCAAAAAGTAAAGACAAGGAATGTTGACTATTGTTTTGAGAAATACCAAAGGGAAAAGAATCTGAAGTCACATAATACTTATAAAGAATAGGAGGCCACTAGAATACTTGGATTTGAGCCCCTGCTTCTACCACTTATTACCTGACAGACCTTGTCCTCGTTGCTTAATTACTCTCTCAGCTCGCTACCCATCATTCCTTATTTCATACTCACTCCCCACTTCTTGAAGAGATTTATATCCCTGCAGCACAGAGTGCTCAGCCTCTGTCTTCTATACCTCCTGAGTTGTTGAGGGAACTAAACAAAGAGAATTTCTCACAAATCAGGGTAGGCAGACCCTTTCATTAAACATGTGGCATGTATAATTATAAATACGATGTGTATAATTCTGTTTCTTGGTAATAGTCCATCCATTCCCCTGACTCATTCTAAAAAAGATTCCTGATGAATGTGGAATGAGCGAGCTCAAAGGGACTTGAGAATCCAATCCTATTCTTAGACAGAGGAGGGAAACCAGACTCTTAGGTAAATTACTCAGGATCACATGGCAATTACTGTCTAAGCTGCCTCCAGAATTCAGGCTTCTGATTCCTGACCTTGGACTCCCATAGTGTGTCATGCAGCTTCCTGCAGTCTTCCTGACCACCACAGTGCAAAAAGGGGGCAGATTTGTACACTGAACACTTATGATATTAGCTGTCTAAATAGCTCATTCAGCACTTACTGTGTAGTTTTTTTTAACTTTTTATGTGTTTAGGCCATCTCTCCAACTAGACTGCAAGTTCTTCAAGGACTAGATTAGAGTTTTCTTTAGGCAAATATTAGTAAGTGGTATCTAATCCTAAACAAGTGTCTCAACTTTTGACCTTAGTTTCCCTTTTATTAAAGTGGAGATGTGGATTAAATCCCAGTACAACTATCATTAGAATTAAAGTTTCTTTGTAACAAATTCCACCATTGACCTACTTTTTCCTCCCCCAAACATCTTCATGACAACAAATTTTAGTTCAATAAAATAATATAAACAATATTGTATAGAATTAATCTTAGCAGGATTGAACTTGTAAAACTTTGCTTTATGAGCCACACAGGGATATTGTTGGATAGAAAACAATAAGTATATGAAGTCCTTTGAGAATGGAAAAGGCATTATTCAAAGAGCAATGACTCCTTGACAGGTCAGGGCAAGAGAGGTATTTCTAACGTCCTCCTTATCAGGATCCTTCTGGACACGTGGCGTGAACTGTGCTGTAGATAGCTGATGAGTCCTGGAGTACATGCACAGAGACACAGAGTCACTGCCCTAGAGGAGAGGAGAAAAAGAAGTCAAATGCTTTCAAACAGTTACTAAATTAACCGTTATTATAGCAGACACATTTCTGTACCAACGCGTTTATAAAGAAGTAATGGAGGAAACTATAGCAGGAAATTTTAAAGCACGAAAAACTGCATTATGCTGATTACGAAAAGTTTGTTTTTATTTATATAATGTATAAATTATTTAACAAGATATATCATTTGAAAATTCTTTAAATTTTTATCCCTAAATTACTATAAAAAATGTTCTAGTCTTACTGCTAGAACTTCATATATATATATATATATATATATATATTTTTTTTTTAATTTAAAATAGTGTTTTAAGAAACTTAGAAGGGAAACTGGGATGGCTCAGCGGGTTCAGTGCTCGCTTTGTAGCCCCAGGGTCCGACGATGAAATCCTGGCCCTGACCCATGCGAACTCATATGCTGAACCGGGCCGTGCTTCCCATGTGGGAGGCCTTCGATCCCACCCAGGGTGTGACTCTCATATGGGAGGCCCTGGCCCTGTTCCTGCCCTGCATGGCCTCGCACCCACATGTGTGGAATGAAACCGTGTCAAAAACTGATGACATACAACTATGGAGACTGCTCTGGGCCCTCCCCTTTCTCTCTCTCTCTCTCTCTCTCTCTCTCTCTCAGATTCATTTTATTGTTTTGACAGAGAGAGAGAGAAAAGAAAGAAAAAGAAACAAACAAACTTAGAAATCTGCAAGAGCAGCATTCACTAAATACACTCTGTGCCTTCTACTTGTCTAAATGCATGAATCACTGTAAAATACTGCTCATTTCAGTTACTGATCTCATGATTCACACTTGTCTTTCTTCCTGGTAGTCCCTGTGTATCTCAGACTTACTGAGTGTTAACAGGGACCAAACAACTAAATGCTCTTTTCATCAACAAGCCAGTGTAGGGCACATGACCATCCAGACTGTATTTTAGGGCTGGAGATATTGGGTCCATTGGAGACGTAGCCAGCTGGAGCCATTTGTTATTTATCACCCATTACAACCTATACATATTTTTATGATAGGTCAACCCATGACCTGCTGTTTTTAGCACATGAGCTAAATCAAATCAGCATGCTGACCCCTGAATGCTGAGTGATTATTGAGGAAAATCTTACATGTCATAAGAAAATTTCCAAAATATACCTCTGTTAGGAAAAGGTAGTGACTACTAAGATTCATCATTAGCTTACATTAATTCATGAAGACTGTAAATATTTTGTTGTTTTAAAAGTTGTGAAAATCTGGAAAAGGAAGAGAAACAGAATAAAAGAGGAGAAAACACTCGTCGTCTCACAGCACACAGACTGTCTTGGTGACACTTAAGTGTATTTTCTTCCAATTGTTTTCTATGTAATTCTTTAACGTTTTAATAAAAATTTCAGACATACAGAAAAGTTGGAAGAGTTTTATAGCAAACACCCACATGCCCAAACCTGGATTAAATAGCCTGCTCTGTAACATATCTGTGCATCTACCCATCTTCTTTACATCAAAAATCTACCTTATTTTTAAAATTTATTTTAAAGTAATTGCAGATGTTTGCATGCTTCTTCCTAAATAATTTAGCATACATATCATTAGAGTTCAGTTTTTGATATAGTTTTTTCTTTTGAGTTAAAATTTATATACAATGAAATACAAATCTTAGATGAACAATTGCTAATTTTTGACAAGTACATACACTCATAATACCCAGCCTCTATAAAATTTTTTATATTTTTCTTTTTTCACTTAACATTAAAATGTGTTTCCTTGTTACTATAAATCTAAGTGTAGTTTTAATGACAATATAGGTTGATATTTTAAATTTAACCCTTTATTCATCTGGAAATTATTTTAGTGTTTTAATTTGATTTGGAGGTTTCAATAGATCCTTTTCAGGTAACTGAACTTATTGCCTCATTGACATTTATTATTTCTTTCTCTCTTCATTGATGTGAATTGATTTCCTTATAATTCTGATTATCTGATCTATTCCATTGAGTTTTCTATATATAATATATTTTTCATCATTTGTACCTTCATACTCCCCAAAAGTATCAATAGCCAGAATTAATGTTGAATTCTTACTTTAAACAAAATGTCTTTGTTTCAGCTTCTGGGATGAAACTGGGCCATGGTGCCCAAATATTCTTTGGCTCAAAACTTCCCATGTTGTGTTTTAAACCCAGATTTTTCAATTATAGATGGCCAGACCCAGAAGTTAAGTGGGAACACTTTCTTTTGAAGGCCAACTGCTGGATCCCTGGCTTGTATATATTTCCTCTTACTCCTTGTACACTTTTTCCCAACTTTATCCAAATTGTCTAGGCCATGTAAGTCAGTGTAATGTACTACTATCTGCTTTCCTAAAATACAGAATGAATTCAGAGTATGGTTATTTAAGGTATGTGACTATCAACTGACCTCATACCAATTAAGATGGTCAGTATCCATACTCTGATACATTTACCTCTTGAAGCCATGGGTCTGCATTCAGCTGACTTGTGTGAGCTAAAGTACTGGAACTGAGAAAGGAGAATGTCTAACAAGGAGAAGTAGTCCTTATGGTCCAGTAATTCAATAAAGAAGCAAATTCCCTTGCAGAGTTGTTCAGCAGAGGCAGGGGTGCCCTGAAGTTGGGGGCTCCCTATTGCTCCTTTCCTCAAGCGGAGCTCTGTGTCCAGACTGTCTGGGAAGGTATTACTGCCGAGGGTGGAGTAGATTATTTCAGGTTTCTCTGGTTCAGCTCATCGCTCCTTTGGCTTTTGGATTAATTATGAGTCAATGCAAATTTTTCTTTCTTAACAGGAAATAAAGGAGCAAAAGAAATTCTGCCAGATGTATATAGCAGACCTTGTGAAGGAAGCCACAGAAATCAACAAGAAAAATGAGGCTTTGCAGAAGCTTTGGCCACAGATGTTCATTGAGCTTGTCAGGGACACGGTCATAGAGATCCGCAGTAAACGTTCCTACATGAAGCTTTGCCTACAGCAGATAACTGACCAAAAATAGAAATGGATGCTAGTTACAGTTGATTTTAGCAGTTTGTTCTTGCAGGTTGAAAGTGTGTAGGTTAAACATGTTAAAACAACATTATCCTACAAACTAAAAATAGCATCAAGACATTATCACCTACCGTTCTTGCAGCCACAGGTTAAGAATGGAAGAAGGAAAGCCTGAGAAAGGCAGGATTTGTTTCCTGTATGTGATGACCAAACCGCTTTCGGGAACCAAGCAGCTGGTAGAGCTAGCTTAGGCCTTGCACTGGTTGCATCTGTGATTCTTGCTTTGAATGGTGCCTCCCCATAGCCCGAAGCACGTAGTATTCGCTCATGGTTCAGCACGAGTTGCTTCTACTTTGTTTCAGCTAATAATATCCGGTTATTTGCCTTTTTATTTAATGCCATGATTTTAAAGCCAAAAATATGTTTTTTTTAATGTTTATTATGAAACATTAATAAATCAGTTAAACAAAAAAAGAGTGTACTTGCCTCCTTAATCCAGTCAGAATTGTCATTTTATTGTATGTTCCTCTTTAACTTCTTTTGAAGAAACTGAGTAGGAGCCCTTTTCTTCGCTTATTTAGGAAGAGGTCCTAATGTTTGAGGACACACCTCAGAGTCCCACAGGGGATCCCCAAGGTCATTGGGCAGAAAATATGAAAAGGAATCAGAACTGGGACAGAAAGATCCTTAATGAACGTAAAATGCAGTTACAAGTCAGTAAGTCAGCTCCTCTGGAAGGTGTTTTCTTCTAGTGTCAGCTCTTCTAGAACTCTTTTTTTCAAGTGAGTGGACCTGTAGCTCAGAAGTATTAAGGATGAAAGGTTCTAATATTTCGAATTCCATTTGAGAATCAAACAAGTTAACGGGATGTAAGCAGGGTTTGCCTTAGTTCACACTGGTCAGCAGGGCTTTTGGAGCCCGTTACCATATAGATACAGCTGCTACAACCTCAGCAAAATGGTCTCACAGATCAGGACACAGGACTCCTATCTGCTCAGACTTTCTGCAGCAGTTGCCACTGTCAACGAGACAACCAGGCTGTGGGGGAACAGAAATGAAATAGGACAACAGAGTCACGTGGAAATGTTTGGAAGGAAGCAGGTCCGCCGCGTCTACTGTTCTAGGAGAGGCCCTGCATCCTTGCGAGCTCCTGGCCATCCTTTCCCAAAGGGCTCAAGCTTAGGGGTGCCGAGAGAGCGCGTCGGTTCAGCACTTGCCTCACAGTTGTGAGGTCCGGGGTTTGATTCCCAGCCTCAGCCTGTGCAAGCCCATATGCTGACCTGCAGTGCAACTGCTAACCACCAAGATGGCACGGTGGCACATGTGTTCACCTCCCATGCAGGAGGCCCCTGGTTTTGTTCCCACCCCACACCATCCCACATCCACCTGTGTGGGATGAACCCACGTCATAACTAACAACATACAACTATGGAGACTGCTCTAGGCCCTCCCCTCTCTCTTTCACCTCTCAAACAATAAAATAAATCTTTAAAAACAAAAAGAAGGCTCAAATTTAGGAGGTTTACATGATGTTTCAGAAGGTGGCCTTGTAAGTTCACAACTTGACACTAAGCTACCAGCTTGGTAGCTTGTGACCAATCTGATCCTCAGTTTCCTCATAATAGCAGCTACCTCATAAGATTGTGGTGAGGCATAAATGAGATAATGCATTTAAAGCATTTATTACAGGGCCTGGCACATAGCAAACTCCCAATAAACGGAGTGACAAAGCGCTGAATTGGTGCCCCAGGACAGGAAGAGCTATTAGCATTTCTCGATCCTTCAGTGTCTAAATTGCACCATATGGACCATCTCTCATCTGACAGGTAAAGGGTCCTCTCTCCTGGGGTTCGCACCTTGTTTGTTATAGAAATAAGACCCCACCTTGAGGGTAATGTTCAGAGAAGAAACAGGAGGCTCTTGTTTGTGGGCTTCTAGTAAATAGGAAAAGCAAGAACTCATGACCCTCAGGAGTGTGCGGAGCAGTCGCTCACGCTAGACTTTGCAGGTGTACAGCCTGGCTGTCCAGTAATTTAGCGGACTTCCTGAATGCTGCCTCTCCTCCCTTAGCCCTCCCATCCCTGATGCCGAAGGGACTTGGCCCTCCCCTGTCATCCTGGGCATTTAAGTAAGGTGACCAGACGTCCCGCTTTTGGCGGGACAGTCCCAATTTTTAACAATTTGTCCCGCGTCCCGCGGAGTTTTAAAAAAGTCCCGATTTGGAAGCAAGCCCACAATCACTGCTGGCTCTGCCTAGACACTGCTTCAGGCCTAGGAGCAGGGTGTCTGTCTTGTTCCTGCAACAAAACCTCCTGATGGCCCAGATGTCACTAAGTCTCTTACCCCTTTGTATCTGAGCTCCCTCTTGTCTGCCTCCTGCTTCCTACGGATTGATTTCCACTTCTTGAATCCTCATTTTGCCTGGTTCTGAACTTCCAGCATCTGTGTCCTATCTAATTCCTCTCCCCCTCAGCTCAGCGTCCTCCCAGCCATTAGCTTGCTGGGGTTCCTAGGTAAGGACACAGCGGAAGGCTCTACCGGGCCTGCAGTCAAGTGAGGGCCCTCGTGATCCCGGAACCAAGTTGTCCTCTCTCTCCATTGGGCTTTTCCTGTGTCTTCAGGAAGGAGGAAGATAGGCATCCCACAGGCTGAGCCTTTCTAGGCTAGTGTGTGCTGAAGGATTGATTACTTTTTTTCCAAAAGGAATCTCAAGCAGTAACAGAATATTGTGCTTACCTCAAAAGCAGAAATGTCCAATATCCCCAATTTGGGGAGATACTGTCCCACAGGTTCTGATGCAGTGGCTAGAGGGGAGTGTACTGCTAGATCGGGGGGTGGTTGCTAAGTGTCCTGTTGGACCTGAGTCTAGTTAACTGCTCCTGAGTGAGCCCCACTTCCTGAGCTTCACACCACTAAAGACTTGCATGGGAGACTGAAACCTACCCCGCTCCTGCTCTCCTCCTGTGTCTGACTGGAGCACAAGATACACTGAGTCATATTCTCCTCCACTGAGTAATAATAATCATAACAACAACCAAGATTTATCAAGCAGTGTCTAGCACTATTCTAAGCTTTTCACATGCATTATCTCATTTCATCTAACACTGATAGATGTGTGATAGATAGCCCTATCTGAACATTAGAAAACTGAGGCCTAGAGAAGTCAAAAACCTCACCTATGGGTATTTCAGCCAATAGATAAGCCCTGCATTCATAATCACCACTAGTCTTTTTTGTTTGTTTGTTTGTTTGTTTTGTTTTGTTTTTGACAGAGAGAGAGAGAGAGATACAGAGACAGAGAGAACTGAACTGGGGAATGCCCCAGTTCAGCATATGGATCTGCACGGGCCGGGGCCGGGATTCGATCCTTGGCGCTGCAAAGTGAGCGCTTAACCCACTGAGCCATCCCGGCTTCCCAATCACTAACTAGTCTTAAGGACCTGTGTTTTTGGTAAAATAAGTGAAAGGGAAAAGGGAGGGGAGGGGAGGGGAGGGGAAGGGAAGGAAAACGAGTGAAGAGAAAGGAGAAAGGAAAGGAGGGATAAAAGAACAAGAGAAAGAAGAACCTGCCTATTTAACAAGGCAAAATGAAATCTAGAATGCCAAGAGACTGCTCAGGAAAATATTAAGTTTAAATTCTAAAGAACAAAGGTTAGTTTCTGTAACCTGCTTCTATGGGTCAGCTGGAGATGGAATGGTTACTGTTGCCAAGAAGTTCAGAGCCAAGTCTGAAACTCGATCACAGCAACTGTGGTTAACCAGTATTGATGGAATATTTGTTATCTTTGATCCTGATTTTCTACTTATGTTTATGTTTTCCTGGCTCATGTGTGTGTCTTTTGTTGCAAACTACCTTGAATCTTTTATGGAAAGAGGATAAGGATAAATAAATGAGCTAAAGTATACCCAAAGCTCCAAAGAACAAATGACTCCTATATTTCTTGGGCAGTGGGATAGTTTCAGTTTCTCTTCAGGAGACAATGAAACTATTTATTAATTCCTTACACCAGTCTCTCTAAGCTTGAGTTGTCAGAGACTTGACTTCTCTTTGTTTATCTTGAAATATTTCAACATGGAGAAATGTATGTAGAATAGTATCTCAAATAAATACCCTGTATCCACCACCAAGCATAACAGATATTAATATTTTCCACATTTGCTTCAGCTTTTAAAAATAAAACATTCTGTAAACAGAGACAGAACCCCTGGGCACCTCTTTCCCTCCCTAGAGGTAACTACTATCCAGGATCCGATGCATATTATTCATTCATGTTTCCATGCCATTCCTATTTATGCATACGTGCACAGGGAGTTTATTGAACTGAGGTTTTATATTTTCAAGTTTTATATAAACAATATCATGCACTATGTATTTTTCTGCATCTTTTTTACTAGTGTGTTTCTGAGTAGCTCTACAAAGAAACATAATTAATGAGAATAATTCTACTTTTTTTTCACTTTTACTGCTGTTTGATATTCTGTTGTATGGGTGATGTACAATTCATATGTACCTTTTCTTGTTTCTGGTAACTTCTGCTCTATATGGAAGTGGTCAAGAAATTCACAGAATGAAGGGGAAGAAGTTTAAAAAAAAAATTTATTATTTTTTCTTTTAAATATATTCACCCTTAACTCAGATACACTTCAAATCTTTCAATACGTTTATTGATACCCTCAAAAAAATTGTTTTTGTTTTTGCCCTCAAATTGCAGCTTTAACCTCTTTGTCATCCATAAACTTCTTCCCTTAAAGCTGTTTTTTCATATTTGGACCAAATAATAATGGCAGAGTCAGGTCTGGACTGTAAGGAGGGTCCTTTAACGTTTGGAAGCCATTGTTGTGAAGAACAGCCAATGCAATATTGCTCTTGTGCAAGAGCGTGTTGTGAAAAACAGCACCACTTTGGTCCATTTTTCTCTTCTCCACAGTATTTTTTAACTGTTTCATCAGTCTAGAATAGTGCTTTTTAGTTATTGTGACATCCTTGTCTTTATATCCAATACCCTCCGTATACCAAAAAACAGTAGCCATGAATTTTCCAGCTGACTGACACCTTGTACTTCTTAGTGGGTGGTGTGCCCTTTTCATGACACTGTGTGCACTCATGCTTTGACTTGGGCTCACAACGATGAACCCAAGTTTCATCACCAGTGACCATCAGGTTTAAAACTTTATATTTGTTGTCTTTGTAGGGGTCCAAAATTGTCGTGAACACTTGACTCACTGTTGTTTTTGAAGCAGCGTGAGCATTCTTGGTCCCTGTCTTGCACTGACTTTTGACAGCCTTAGACACTGATGGAGAAAATTCAAAACAGTTGTAGGTGATTCTCTAACCATTTCTGCAAGCTGCTTTGTATTCAGTCTGGCATCTTCCACTACAACTTTTTAACTTTTTTGACAATGCCCAAGGAAGTGGCCTCAACAGGGCGTCCCAGATGAAGGTCATCTTCTGTTGACTCTCTGCCTTGCTTGAAAATGCTGTGCCATTTGTACACCATGGATTTCCCAGAGTAACAGTCCCTGGAATCCACTAACATCTCTTCCAAAGTGGTGTGAGGTGTTTTCCCTTGTTTTGTGAGGAACTTAATGATTGTGCAAAATTCAATTCTGGGGGGAAGATGGGATGGCTCAGTGGGTCGGGAGCTCACTTTGCAGCCTCGGAGGCCAAGGATCAAATCCCGGCCTGAGCTGTGCAAACCTATATGCTGAACTGAGGAGTGCCCCCAGTTCAGTTCTCACCGGGGCGAGACCCCGGCCCAGTTCCTGCCCTGCGCAGCCCCGCCCACCTGTGGAATGAAACTATGTGGAAAAACCAATGATGTACAACTATGGAGACTGTTCTGGGCCCTCCCCCTTCTCTCTGTCTCTGTGTCTCTCTCTCTCTCTTTCTCTGTCAAGGACAATAAAAATAAATTAAAAAAATTATTTAATTCTGTCCATAGTTGGGGTTTACCTCGCGTTTGCTGTGCTTCTCTGGCAGTATCTGAAAGGACACGGACACAAGTAGGCTGAAATTGGCACGGATACTAGGTCACACAATCAAACCGTGTGCACCAGTACTCCCACCTCTCCGATACTCCCAGCCCCCATTTCACAAGCTCCTTGACCACCTCTCCTAACTGTTACAGACACTACTGCTTTGACTTACAGAACTTGTTCACACTTGAGTTTGGGGAGGTACACGGCTCATGGGGGAATTTCTGGGTCATGTGCACACATTCAACTGTATTAAATATTGTCAATTTGTATCAGTTTACACTCCCATAAGCAGAGTATAATAGTTTCAGTGTTCCACACCCTCACCATTAGATTTTCATTGGTAATCTGATGTGTTAATATGAAATGTGTGTTTGTGTTGTGTCTGTGTGTGTACTCGAGTGTGGCTTTTGTGCAGAAATCGTTCAAGGCCATTTTTTTAAGATGAAATTTCTGTACAGTGAAATGCTCTCAAATGTTTAAATTTGATTAATCTTGAAATTATTATCAATATCCCAATTAAGATACAAAACATTTTAATCATTCCAGAGAAGGTCTTCTACTCAATCCTTGCCCCTCCCCTATGTATGTAACTACTTTTCTATTTTAGTTCATCATTGATTAATTTGGGGTATTCTGGAACTTCCCATAAATGGAACAATACAATATGTACCCTTGTATCAGGCTTCTTTGACCCAACATAATATTTCTGAGAATCATCCACAAGTTACATGTATTATAGTCTGAAGATACCACAATTTGTGTGTCTATTACAATGGGTGGTTTTTAACTTGGCAGCTATTAGGAATAGGGGCATTTTCTACACGTCTTTTGATATAGTGGAACTGCTGGGCCACCGAACGGTTTTAAGTTTATGTAAGAAAATACCATACATTTTGTCAAAGTGATTGTTTAATTTTACACTCCCTCAAGCTATGTATAGAGAATGCCAACAGCTCCACGTAAGTGCAAGCATTTTTGTTATGAGTCTTTTGTGTGTAGCTATTCCAGCTTTTCAGCCAGCTCATTGTTGCTTTAACTTTATTGTTCCCTGACATTGAATAATGTTGATCACATTTTCATGTGCTTTTCGGTCATTTTTATATCTTCTTTCATGAATTAAATGTTCAGGTCTATGGACTATTTCTTTTTTTTTTTTTTAATCTGAACTGGGGACCTCACCACATTCAGGAAGTTCACCCCAGTTCAGCATGTGGGTCCGCACAGGCCGGGGTCAGGATTCAATCCTCGGTCCCCAGGGCTTCAAAGCAAGTGCTTAACCGGCTTCCCCAAGGACTGTTTCTTTTAACTTGAATTGTTTGTCTTTATTATTAATTTATATGAATCTTTATATGTCCTAGATATTATGCTTTTGTTTTAAATTATGATAAAGTTTAATACATCAATTTTTTTTTCATGGCAAATGCTCTTTGATGTTCTCAATACAATGGTTACCTGCCCCAGTTTTATAAGGATATTCTCTTCTGCTTTCTTCTAGAAGCTTTATAGTTTGAACAATTCTATTCATGACTGGTCCTTCTTGAATTCAGTTTTGTGAATGCTGTGAAGTAGCAGTCAAATTTTACTTTCTTTTCCTGAGAACCCAGTTGTTCCAGCACAATTTGATGCAGAGTTCCTTCACTCCATTGAATTGCCTTGGCAACTTTTTAAAAAATCAATTGACCCATATATGTGTAGGCCTCTTTCTAGACTTAGCGTTCTGTTCCATGTTTCTGTTTTTGCATGAATACCACACTATCATGATTACTGTAACTCTATGATAAGATTTGAAATCAGGTAATATAATACCTTCAACTGTTTTCTTTTACAAAATTGTTTTAGCTAGTCTAAGTCTTCGCATTTTCATATATATGTTAGAATCAGCCTACCAATTTCTACAAAGAAAAAGGTTTGAGGGATTTTCATTGGGGTTATAATGTATCTATAAATGAATTGGGGACGATGGACCACTTAATAATACTGAGTCTTCCAATCCATGAATATGAATATTTAGTCAATTATTTGGATAATTTTTTAGCAAAATTTTATAGGTTGCAGGTTAAATTTTATTTTGAAATAAATTGTCTTCATTTTTTGTTAATATAAAGTAGTGCAATTGCTTTTAAAATTCAGTATATCATCATTACTCAGATTCATTTGCAAATTCACTCACTTGCTAGTTTATTTGTAACCCCCAAATCAATACTCACAGTGCTTTCATATTCATTCATAGACATGAGCAGAGTGATGAGAAATTTGAGCCACTCAATGCACATGTAAATATGTACCCTGTTTACAGATGACATGATACTATATGAGACAAACCCAAAGATTCACCAAAAAACTATTAGAACTGACAAATGAATTCAATAATGTAGCAATATTAATATTCAGAAATCAGTTGCATTTTTACACACCAACACCAAGCTATCAGAAAGAGAAATGAAGGAAAAAATACCATTTACAATTGCATTAAAAAAAAAAATACCTAGGAATAATTTAACCAAGAAAGTGAAAGACCTATATTCAGAAAACTATAAGACATTGAAGAGAGAAATTATAAAACACACAAACAAATGAAAGCATATACTGTGCTCATGGATAAAAAAAAATTAATATAGTTAAAAAGCCAATACTACCTAAAGCAATCAATAGATTCAACACAATCTCTATCAAAATACAAATGGTGGGGATGCCAGCATGGCTCAGAGGGTTAAGCATTTGTCTTGCAGCCCCAGGGTTCGAGGATCAAATCCCAGCCCTGGCCTGGGTGGACCCATGTGATGAACTGGGGTATGGCCGCAGTTCTGTTCTCACCGGGGCAAGCTTCCCATGTGGGAGGCCCCCTCTTTGGCCCCCAGATTGTGGGGTCATGCCTCACATGTGGCAGGCCCCAGGCCTGGTTCTTACCCTGTGTGAACCCCGCCCACCTGTGTGGAATGAAACTGTTGAAAACTAATGATGTGCAACTATGGGGACCACTCTGGGCCCTGCCCCTCCTCTCTCTCTCTCTCTGCCTCTGTCTGTCTCTCTGTCAAAAACAATAAAAATAAATCTTTAAAAAAAATACTACTGGCAATTTTTTATAGAACTAGAACAAATAGTCCTAAAGTTCATATGAAACCATAAAAGACCCCAAATAGCTCAGGAATCTTGAGCAGAAAGAGCAAAGCTGGAAGTATCACACTAGCTCACATCAAACTATACTACAAGGCCACAGTAATCAAAACAGCATGGTATTGTCATAAAAACAGATACATATTCATAGAATAGAACAGAGAGCCCAGATATAAAATCTACACCTATATGGTCACTTAACCTATGACAAAGGAAGTGAGAATATACAATGGAGTAAAGGCAATCTATTCAATAAATGGTGCTGGAAAAACTAGACAGATACATGGAAAAGAAAGAAAGAAAGAAAGAAAGAAAGAAAGGAAGAAAGAAAGAAACTATGCCACCTTCCTATGCCATAAACAAAAAGTCAAAATAGATTAAAGACTGACTGTATGACCCAAAACCATAAAACTCCTGAAAGAAAATATAGGAAATAAACTCTCAGACATTAGCTTTTGTAATATTTTTTCCTGCTATATCCCCTAGGGCAAGAGAAACAAAATAAAAAATAAATGGGACTACATCAAACTAAGAAGTTTTTGCACAAAAAAGGAAACTAACAACAAAACAAAAAGACATCCCACTGAATGGGAGAAGATATTCACCAGTGATATGTCTAATAAGGGGTTAATATTAAAAATGTGTATACTTTAATGTCAACCTTTCTATGTCCTTACTTTTTAAGTGTATTTCTTTTAAATAACATACAATTTGTATTTCTACCTAACTCAACAGTCTAGCCTTTTAAAAGGTAAATTTAGTTCATTTACATTAAGTATAATTATAAAATTAACTAGGTATAAATAAACTCTCAATTTGTGCTTTTACTTGTCCCACCTATTCTGTGCTTTATTTTACTTGTTTTTTCCTTCTTAATTTCTTCCTTTTGAATTACTGGAAAATTTCCAACTGTATATTTTCCCTATATGGATTTAGAAATTATACACTCTGTTTCTAATTTTTTTTTAAAGATTTATTTTATTGTTTTTGACAGAGAGACAGAGAGAGACAGAGAGAAGGGGGAGGGTCCAGAGCAGTCTCCATAATTATATATCATCAGTTTTTTTTCAACAGTTTTTGACAAGGTTTTGTTCCACACAGGTGGGTGGGGGCTGAGCAGGGCAGGAGCTGGGCTTGGGACCTCCAGCATGAGAGACACGCCCCCTCGAGCCAGGGCCCCAACCAGGAGGCAAGAACTGAACTGGGGGCCTTCCACATGGGAAGCACACCCCAGTTCAGCTCATGGGTCCACACAGGCTGGGGCCAGGATTCAATCCTCGGTCCCCAGGTCTGCAAAGTGACCACTTAACCCACTGAGCCATCCTGGCTTCTCCTCTGTTTCTATTTTTTGAGTGATTTTCCTAACACTTAAAACAGAGCTTATGTGTGTGTATGTGTATTAATATATGTGTATTACTATATTTTAATATATGTACATACACATACATATATTAATATATATAATATTGAAGTTTCATGTAGATATATATGTAGATGATAGATGATAGAATGATGATAGATAGACAGATAGATGAAAGATAGATAGATAGATAGATAGATAATAGATAGACAGACGATAGACTGATCCATAATAGACAGTGAGGTGAGAGCTAAGAATAAACACATCACCAGTTTCATAAAACCCAAATTTTATATAGACTTAATAATGTACAGTCAGTCATGCTTCATATTCACACTCTTCTTGTTCATCTGTTTCTGTCAAATCATTATTTTACACAATTTTATTTGCCTAGTACATTCATTTTCTTGCCCATTATTTGCACTAGAATAATATGGCTTTTAAGTTTCTATTATTTGCATTAATTTAATATAGTCATCATTATTCTTGACTTTAATAAAACATTTTTTTGAATTGGGGATAAAAACATCATAACAAATGACAAATATGCAAACTAAGGAAATGCATTGATTAAACAAATATTTATTGAGTATGTACTATATGCCAGGCATTTTGCTGTAGCTGGGTTATAAAAATGAGGAAAAATAGATGTAGCTTCATAGAACTCATAGTCAAGTGGAAAATAGAATATGAATAGTGAGAAGCTATACTACATTAGTGGAAAGGAACTACAATAACTGATTCTCAGCAGAAAACAGTTGATTGGAACATGGACAGTCTTTAAGAATATAAAAATAAGAACCTGTCTACATTTCTGTTAAAATAATTTTATGTTCCAAACTTGTAGAATACATACAAAAGCAATTTTAAAAATTTTAGGCCTTTCTGAATCCACCAAACTATCTGTAGCCCACTCACTTAGTAGTCTAGAGAAAATGGTTTGAAAAGCATATATACAGGTGTTTCATTTTGTTTTTTAATATCCTCCTCCAGCAGCATAGCAGAAATTTAGTTGGGTGAAATTGCCCTCACTTCCTAGCTTCAGGTTTGACCTTGACTGACATATGCCGCTTATCATAGACTCATGCCTTTTGCTACAATTATTATGTAGTTTCAGAGCTAAACCAATCAGCATACGGACTTCATCTAGCATCAGTAATTGACTCAGGTAAGTCCAATCAGAGAGTATCACAGTTTTATTTGTTGGCTGGTTGGTTGGTTGGTTTGTTCTGAGTGGTTTGGAATAAGACACCTCACCTCTATCAATTTATCTATCTATCTATCTATCTATCTATCTATCTATCTATCTATCTATCTATCTATCTATCTATCTTTCTTTCTTTCTATCTGTCTATCTATCTATCCATCCATCCATCCATCTATCTATCTAATCTATCATCTATTTATATCATCATCATTATCAACATTATTATTATTATGATCTATCTATGATCTATCTATCTATCATGTATCGAAATCCAATATGTACAAGTGTAAAGCCTGGAGCTCCTGCAGCTACTTTAATACCATGAGGGAAACCAGCCATGCCCAAAAGGAGAGAGGTACGAAATGAAAGAGAAATGGAGAAGGAGCACTGATCAAAGCATGTTTGAAGCCCACTCTATTGCTGAACTTTTTCTCTACTGAATGATATCTAGGGCCTCAGCCAGGAAGATGTAAAACAAAGGCTTGGATTTGGAACAATTTAAAAGTTTATTTACTCACATGTCTGTTAGTTGATACTAGCTACTGACTGGATCCTCAGCTAGGGCTATTACCTGTATCACTTATACATGACCCTGTCAAGTGGTTGAATGGGCTTCCTCACAGTCTGGTGCCTGGGTTCCAAGAAAAAGCATTCCAAGCTTTATCATATGTTATGACCTAGCCTCAGAAGTCACGTAGCATCACTTTCAGATCTGAGATCACATAGATCTATCTCTCAATATACACCACATAAACAAAATAAAAGATAAAAACCATATGGTCATATCAATTGATGCAGAAAAACATTTAACAAAATAAACCATTTATGATCAAAACGCTTAATAAAATGGTATAGAAGGAAAGTACCTCGACATAATAAAGGCCATATATGACATATTCATAGCAAATATCATACTGAATGGAGAAAAGCTGAAACATTTTCTTTTAAAATCAGGAGCAAGACAGGGATGTCCCCTGTCACCACTGCTATTCAATGTAGTGTTGGAAGTTCTAGCCAGAGCCATCAGGCAGAAGAAAGAAATAAAAGGCATCCAAATTGGGAGTGAAGTAAAACTGCCACTTTTTGCAGATAACATGATCCTTTATATAGAAAACCCTAAAGACTCCACCAGAAACCTATTAGAAATAATAAATGAATACAGTAAGTTGCAGGATACAAAATCAATATATAAAAATCTATTGCATTTTTATATATAAAGAAAGAAAGTTCAGGAAAAGAAATGAGAACAGTAATACCTTTTATAAGCACAACAACAACAAAAATACCTAGGAATAAACTTAGCAAAGAACATGAAGGACTTAAACACAAAAACTTTAAGACGTTATTTTTTTAAAAATTGAAGAAAACACAAAGAAATGGAAAGATATTTCATGTTCACGGATTGGATGAATCAACATAGTTAAAATAGCCATATTACCCAAAGCAATATACAGATTTAGTGCAGTTCCCATCAAAATCCCACAGACATGTTTTTAAGAAATAGATAAAAAAGCGAATCATCAGATTTGTATGGAATCACTAAAGACCTCAAATCTCCAAAACAATCCTACGAAAAAAGAATAAGTCTGGAGGCATCACACTCTCCAACTTCAGTCTATACTACAAAGCATCAATAATCAAAACAGCTTGCTATTGACAGAAAAACAGACATACAGACCAATGAAACAGAATCAAAAACCCAAAACTAAACCCACAAATATATGAACAGATAATTTTTGACACAGGAACAAAAAATATACAATGGAGAAAAGAAAGCCTCTTCAGTAAATGATGCTGAAAAAATTGGAAAATCACATGAAAAAGAATGCATCTGGACTACAAATTGTCACCACATACCAAAATTAACTCAAAATAGATCAAAGACCTCCATATAAGACCCAAAACAATAAACTACATAGAAGAAAACATTGGTACTAAACTTATAGATCTTAGGTTCAGAGAACACTTTATGAACCTGACCTTGAAGGCAAGGAAAGTGAAAGCAAAAATAAATGAACAGGACTATATCAAAATAAAAAGCTTTTGCACAGCAAAGGAATTCATCAACAAAGCCTAAAGGCAACCAACTGAATGGAAGAAAATATTTGTAAAAATGCCTCTGGTAAGGGGCTAATATCTAATATATATAAAGAACTCATACAACTCAACAACAACCACCACTCAATTGAGAAATAGGCAGAAGACCTGAACAGACACTTCTCCCAATGAAGGCGTACAAACAGCCACCAGGTACATGAAAAAACGCTCAACTTCACTAGCTATTAGGAAAACGCAAATTAAAACCACAATGAGATATACCTCACACCTGTTAGAATGGCTACAATCAACAAGACAAAGGATAACAAGGGCTGGAGAGGCTGTGGAGAAAAAGGAACCGTCATACACAGCTGGTGGGAACGTAAACTGGTACAACCAATATGGAAGGCTGTATGGAGATTCCTCATAAAATTGAGAATAGAATTGCCATAGGACCCAGCTGTCCTTCTTCTGGGTATCTACCCTAAAAACTTGAAAACTTTAATTCACAAAGGTATATGTACCCCAGTGTTCATCACAGCACTGTTCACGGTGGCCAAGTCATGGAAACATCCAAAGTGTCTGACAGATGACTGGATAAAGAAGATGTGGTACATTTACACAATGGAATACTACTCAGCGATAAGAAAAGGAAATACAGCAATTTGTGACAACATGGTTGGACCTTGAAACCATCTTATAAGCGACATAAGTCACACTGGAAAAATCAAGAACCATATGACTTCACTTATATGTGGAATATCAAAGTGAAAGTAACAAAGAAACAGAACTTATGGACCGTTAATGGTTTAGTGGTTACCTGATGTTAAGGGGTGGGAGGGGGAGGAGAAAGGGGCATCAAATATATGATGATGAAAAGACAACTGACTCTGGATTGTGAATGTGCAGTTCAATGCATGGATGATGTAATGTAGAGTTGTGAACCTGAAACCTATGTAATTTTTGCCAACCAATCTTACCTCAATAAATTTAACAATTAATACAAAAAATGGGAGAAAAACAAAAGAAAAACAAAAAATAAAAGGCATGGTGTACTATGGATTTTATATTTTTAGCTTTCTGGGAATAAAAGCTCACATAATATACAAGTTCTCCTGTTGAACTTTTTATTTTCTAGCAGATTTACAAAGACATGTTATATTGTACACTGAAAGAGTAGACTAAGTGTGCTAAATATGATGTGAGGCTCAAAATTAGTTTACATCAACTTTGAGGTGAAACCTATGCAATCTTAAAATTGATGTTGAAGATGACAACTGTGAGATAAGTGGTCTGGGAGGAAGACTTGAAGACTCGAATGTACCTGTCCATACGGATTAAGGATTGGTAGGACACCTTCCAAAATATAAGCAAAGACAGACTATCATTACTCTGGAAGATATTTCTTCGCATTTTTCCCCAAGCTGACATTGGAGTAGTAGAACTGGATAGCCATTCTTCCAACAAGATTCTGTAAAGCCCTGGTCATGTGGTCCAGCTGAATATAAAATTGGATGCTGGGAAGAGAGGTTACAGAGCATTTTGTAAGTCTGTGGTGCAGAGACTGAAGGCCATGGATGTTTATCAGAATAATAATGCTTCTGGCTTCCATCTTGTGGAATAGATTGCTGACAGTAATGGAGATGGGGACAGGAAAGAATTGATGAACAAGATGCGGGCGAGCAAGACCTTTGACTTTTAGCCAATCCCAGCATCACTCTCAGGGCACTGAATGTAAGAAGTCAAAGACCTTCAACACTGTGAATTATGGGAAGTGAAATCCAGTGGTTGAATTTACAAAGCCTATTACTCTAAGGTGGTCAGCAAGACAGACATGAATAAGCTGTAAACAAATATGAGGAGCCTGAAGACAAATGTCCAACAGTCACACAAAACTGAGACTGGGGCTCCTCACAAGAGCTCGTTCTTAACTTAAGTTCAGCTAAAACCATTCAAATCCTGCTGTTTCTTTATTTATTTTTCCCCAATCATTTAATCTATGGTTTATATTTATGGTCTAGGAAAGAAACTATATGAGTTTCTCATTCTACTTTTCCCTCTTGTCCATTTTTCTAACTTTTACTGTCCCCACATCTCTCTCTATTTCTCATACATTGTTGTAAATCCTCTATCAACATCAGTCATTTTCTCCATATCTGTCTTCTCTCCTATTTTTCTCTCTTTATTTTTTTGTCCCAAATATTTCTATAACCCTCTATCTTGCCTGCTCCACCCTTTCAATGCTGTCTCTCTCTCATTTCTCATGACAAATAATAATAAAAAAAAACATTTCCCTCTCTCTCATGCTATTAATTTCTTGGTGTCTATGTTTTTATTTCTCTGTTGCTGAGTGTCTCTAGTCACTGTCTTTGTACCTCAGCCTTCTGAAACCTCTGTGACTATTTAAAAAAAAATCTCTGTGTTGATCTCAGTCTCTATGAAATTATTCTCAGGAGCACTAAGGACAGTGAGATCTTTTGACAAGCCACATCGAAGACCCCATGGCAAGGGGCGTAGAGACACAGGTTACATCCAGCTTCTCTCCTACTACACTTTAAATCCCTCAAAGCAGGACAGTTCTTGGACCATATAAATAATACACATGCTTATTGAACTTGCTGTTGTTACTGGAGAAAAAGTCTTAATAGTGGTGACACTATTTACTATAATAGAAGTAGGCTACAGCAGCCTAGTATCTTTAAAGTTGAAAAATCATTGAAAACCGTGGGGTATTTTTTTAAAGTCACAATTTTAAATGCAAATGGCTCAACAGCTATTGTGGAACTTTTGCCCACCTTTCATATGCATCCTTCTATGCCCATATTCTAATATGATTATCAAGTAAAAGAAATCAATACTGCCCAAAGGATAGATGGCTACTTATGTGGGCAAAGGAGGAAAAAAGAACAGAATGAGCCTGAAATATCCTATTGTCATTAGAAGACAAGAATTTTATATTTAAAAACAATCTTAGCAACAATATCAAAAGGCCAAAGGACCCATTTAAAGATTTCCATTGACCAAGTTCTGCTAATTTGAGCACAAAATATTATTATTATGGTTGCCTGGAACAAGTTAAGCCTATAAAGATCATAGATTCATAATTATTCTCAAAAGAGGAAAGTTAACATAATGAGTAACAAAAATCTACTTGTCATACAAAAAAATGGGTAACCATGTGGATTTGTTTCTTGTTACTGGATTTTAACAAATGGCCATTATTTATATATTAATATGTTGTTTCTCCCACTAAATTACTCTTTTTTATAAAATTACATAAATATATATGCACATATTTGATACTGAGGGAAAATAACGTTATGTAACTGAGTAAACTAATAATGTAGGAAAAAATAGGGCCTAGTAAGAAGAGGGAGAATTGGTTTGGTTGCTACTGATGTTAACATATAATAATTTGTGGAAAGAGGGTCCACCACTTAATCAGGATCATCAATCATACAAAATTACCAACCAGATGAAAAGGTCAACAGGGTCTTCCAAAAGGATGAATTAGTCAAATGTCCTGAAATGGAAGAATATATTACCCAGACCTAGTGCTACATCTCATAGGAAACAAAACCACTAGATGACCCTACTCATTTTAATAAACACCAACAAAGAACACACAATTCTTTAAAAAGATAACAGACCAAGTCAACATATCATACTGGTAGGACATTGGGTTTTATAATTCTGGTAAAGTACGACTTTAAAAGTACTGTACTACATCATTTCCTGAAAGATACCAGGTTGTGAAAAAATAAAACCCAAGTGAAGATGCAACCTTAAAAAAATCATGTTGTGGGATGCCGGGATGGCTCAGTGGGTTGAGCGCTCACTTTGCAGCGCCAGGGACCAAGGATCGAATCCCGGCCCCGGCCCGTGTGGACCCATATGCTGAACTGGGGAGTGCCCCCAGTTCAGTTCTCACTGGGGCGAGACCCAAGCCCAGTTCCTGCCCTGTGCAGCCACGTGCCCACCTGTGGAATGAAACTATGTGGAAAAACCAATGATGTACAACTATGGATGCTGTTCTGGGCTCTCCCCCTTCTCTCTGTCTCTGTATCTCTCTCTCTGTCAAAAACAATAAAAATAAATCTTAAAAAAAAAATCATGTTTCAATAATGTTAGAAGTTAATGCAACCTGATGACGAGTCCTGTCCCCAGACCAAGATTGGACCAGCCAGTAATCCAAGTCCTGCAGCCTTGGCTGGGCTGAGAATGTATACTTTCTCTTTTGCATCTAGTAATATTACTCCACCCCTGGGAAGAAATAAAAATATATTACTGAAACCATAGGAAGATATTAAAATAAGTATACTAATATTCCCTAGGAAGGTATAAAACAAGCACATAAATTATCAAAAAAAAATGAATAAGTTCATTGTTCTGAGACTGTAGAATACATTCAAGTATAATTAGAATAATAAGTTTTGTAGTCACTGCATTTGGGAAAGTTTGCTATTTGAAGTGCTCAAAAATAGCCATAATAAACATATAATTGCGTTTAAAATGATTGAAACAGAATTTAATCAAATTATAGTCAATGTAAATTTTCAAAATAATTTTTTAACAATATTTGTTTAGTAGGAATATGAGCCCAATAATCTGAGCATTAAACAAAAACACAAGCTTCCAGGTCATGGCAGGAGAGTTAAGAAACCTGGGCTGTGAGTTCCCTTCTCCAAAATTATCCCAAAGCAAACCAAACATTGACTGAAAACCTTTGTTGCACATTAGAATCACTTGAACCTTCAAAACTATTGAGAATCAGTTGCCCTTTTTGGACCAGTTGTATCAGAAACTCTAGAAGCACAATCCGGGCACTGTTGTTTTTAAAAATACTCCTCAATTCCAACAAATATGCAGCCAGGGTTGAGAAACTGATAGGGAGGAGGCAAGGCAGAGTCCGCAGAACTAGCGCAAAAGCTTTCAGAAGGCCAGGAGGAGACCGCAGAGAGTTGTGAACCAGTGTAGAAGCTTGTGGCAGCCTCGCATGGAGACATAGTGGGGCAGCTACAAGGGAACACGTCACTCTTTCTTGCCTGCCCTGCACATTGCTGTGGCAGGATCTTTTCTGGCTCCATCACTTCTGTAGAATGGAATTAGAAAGAGCAGCCCAGATGCCAGGTGTGTATGTGGGGAACTGGAAGAGATGGGGAGGTGAGGAAAGTGTGGGGCAGCTTCAAGACTCTCCTGGGTTGAGAATCTGCTAAGAATACACGTATGATGACTAGCACCCCAAGGCCCACGCACCCCAGTCCCTTTCTTCCCCTACCTGTGATGACAGTGGATAGTACCTAAGAAGATGACCTATTTTGGAAGATAACCTGCCTCTTTCCAAGAATTTAAGGAAGATTCTCTGAATTACAGCAAAGTCTACTGAAGGAACTGAGAATGGAGTTGGTCTTCAGGTTCTGTGATGTGTGCTGCTCTCGTTCTTAGAGGTCTTCCCCAGCCTTCTCCATAAACGCCCTAAAGATCTGTGTCACAGACTATGTTCTCTGAGCAGAATGCAATTACATTAGAAATTAATTACAAAAGAATAACTGTTGGGTGGTGATTCTCCACGGGTATCTTGTGCTTCTGTATGTCTTTTGAGTGGAAACATTGTCAGCTTTTGTCTGGACTACCTTTTCAAAGATGTTTAATAGCAAACAGCCGTGGAAAATAATGGTAATATCTTCTTCCTGGCAGAGGGCAGGTTTGTTTGCAGTCTAGTAAAATGAAGATAATGTCTCCCTCTGGGGCAAAGGTTCGGTGGGTTGGCTTATATCCCCTTGTAAGAGATTGGAATTTTCTAATCTCAGGGTCCTTCAACTGTGACTCAAATCCACGGCATGAGCAGCACCCTCCTGGACCCATGTATACATCACTCTCATGGCACTTGGGAACTGTGCCATGAGAAGGGGAACTGATGAGAAAATAAAGTAACTAAGTCCTTTGCAATCCAGAAGTCTCCTGTCATCAGTCAACATTTTTAAAACAGTGACAAGGATGCTTCACAGTTCTTGATAACTTATTAAAAACCCTTAATTCTAGATATTAAATAGAAAACAATTAAATAATCTTTAGATTAAAAAGAAACTCAAGAATATATTATAGAAAACAGAATAAACTGAAAGTATTTTAAGCCAAAATTTAGCTAAATCAGTATTTGGAGGGAAATTTGTATATCTAAGTCAATTTTTCAGGAAACAAGCAAGATTGAAAACTAATAAGCTGAGTGTGTGACTCAAGAAAAAGGAAAAGGAAAATTAGAGCAAACCTTAGGGCATCAGAAAGAAGAAAATATTCATGGTAGAATCAAAATAAATAACAATAAAAACAATAATACAATATATAATAATAGTAACAACAAACAATAATAGAGATCAGAAAAATGAAAAGCTGTTTTTTTGAAAAAATAAATAAGATAGTCTTAGGAACAGACCAGTTAAGAAAAATGAGAGCTCATATAAAGAAACAAAGTGCAAAATAATAAAAAAGAAAATAACTGCAGTTGCATACAAACTTTAAAAATAATAAATGAATACTGGAAACAACAGTAGTGTGATATATTTGAAACTGTAGATGAAGTCGCCCTTGATCTACAAAGTGGTGTGTAAGTAACTGAACACCAGCAGAGCTCAGGAACTGGCTTATCAGATAGACACCTACTAGTCAGTAAGGGTTCTGCCAGGATAGAGGCTACTATGTCCTGCCCAAATAACAACTCTGTATTTACATATGTATGCATTTATATTCATTAGTGATTGTACCTCTTTATATACACAGAGTCACATTCTGTTATAGAAGTGAGTTCAAAAATCTTCCGTAAGTATTAGCTAAATGAAACCAACAGAACATTAAAATATGTCATGAAACCAGATTTTACCCCCTGCCTTAAACAATGAGAAACATTGGACAGAATATGTGGAGCAATGGCTTGAAGATATTGGATACTAAGGAAATGGTGATTCCAAAGACAAGAGAAACAACTGAAATGAGTCGTTTGACCACTAAAGCTTTCTGCCTAGAGGTACATTCTGAACATCAGAGTGAGTATGGAGTTCGCAAGCAAACACAGCAGTCCCTCTGAGCTGAGAAGGAGAGATTCAAGTTCCAGCGGTCTACAGGAGCTGGAACTTGTGGGGTAGAGTTCCAGAGAGGGGACAATTATATAGAAAAACACCTCAGTCTTTGGTTAATACTAAGATAT
>PVKE010006710.1:29975-53401 GCA_004027555.1 Craseonycteris thonglongyai
AAAAAAAAAAAAAAAAAAAAAAAAAAAAAAAAAAAAAAAAAAAAAAAAAAAAAAAATTAAAAAAAAAAAAAAATACTAAGATATGTAATACTAAGACATAGAGTGAAACCCTTTTATAGATGTATTTAAAAAACTGTAATATTCTTTGAAGGTAGACTGTGGTAATTAAAGTTGTTTACTATATAGTCTGAAACAACTACAAAATATGAAACAAAAAGGTATAATTACTTAGTCCCCAAACAAGAAAAACAAAGATTCATAAAAATAATTCATCCAAGAGAAGTCAATAGAATAGAAAAGAGTTCATAAAAAGCAGATGGGACAAATAGAAATTAAACGGTCATGTGGAAACATGTAACAAATTGCATAAAGTATAAATGATAAGAAAACCAAATTAAAAGGGAGAGATAGTCAGATTGGATAAAAAAGCAACACCTAACTATGTGCTGGCTATAAGCAACCCACTTTAAATATAAAGACACAATAGACTAAAAATAAAAGAAAAATACACCAAGGTAAACCTGATCAAAATAAACTTGGAGTAGCTATGCTAATATCAGACAAAGTAGATTTCAGAGCAAATATTCTTAGCAGGGATAAAGAGGATCATTTCATAAAGATAAAAGGGTCTTTTCATCAAAGGACATAACAATTCTCAGTGTTTTTGCACCAAGTAACAAAAAGATCAAACTACATCAAATAAATATATATAAATAGTAGGCCTAAGAGGAAAAATGGGTGAATTTACAATTACAGTTAGAACTTTCAACATCTTCTATTAGTAACAGATAAAACAAGTACTGGTAAGGTATTAATAAAAAACATCTGTAAGGAGAAAGAAAACTTAAAAAACATAATAAACACTATAAACCAAACCACTTATGTATTTATATAGAGAAAGCACTCCACCAAACAACAGCACAATAAATTATCTTTTCAAGTGCACAGGAAATATTTACTAACACAATGCTGTGACATGTAACACAAGGCTCAATAAATTGAAAATGATTCAATTTATTCAAAGTATGTTCTTTAACTATAATGAACTTAAATTAGAAAACAATAAGAAAAAAAATACCTGTGAAACACCGAAATATTTGTAAACCAACATATTTCTAAATAATCCACAGAGCCAAGAAGTCAAAGTGAGACTAGAAAGTTTTTTGAGGGTATGATGGGATAGCTCGCAACAGATTTACATGCTGAACTGTGGTGCGACTGGTAACCACTGGGATAGCAAGGTGGCGAAGGTTCTCACCTCTCATACGGAGGACCCCAGTTCAGTTCTCGCCCCTCACGGGCCCACATCCACCTGTGTGGAATGAAAGCATGTCATACCTAACGATGTACAACTGTGGAGACTGCTCTGGGCCCTCCCCTTCTCTCTCTCTCTCTCTTTCTTTCTCTCTCTCTCTTTCTCCCACCCTTCTCTCACAGTCAATAGTTTGGTGGTTACCTTAGGGTAGAGGGGTGGGGGGGAGAGATGGGTGGGGAGAGTGGGGAGGGGGAATCAAATATATGGTGATGGAAAGTGAGCTGATTCTGGGTAGTGAGCACATAATGGGATGTATAGACAATGTAATGTAGAATTGTACACCTGGAAACCATGTAATTGATATCAATCAATGTCACCCCAATAAATTTAACAATAAAAGAAATAAAAATCAAAAGAAGTCCTTAGTCCTTTCAGGGATGGACAGTGACTTCTGACCTCCCAATGCTTTTCTCTCTAAGCGGAGGCTTCCCACAGCCATCTCAACCGCAATTGCTTTTCACCAGTTTGAGAGATCCTTCCATTTTGTATGAGGTGCAGGGGATGGTCCGGGAAAAGTTACATCTGTGAAAGCCGTTCCTCTATGCTCCTGCCCTCAGGAAGAACACTACGTTTTTATACTTCCCATTGCAAATCTTCAGTCTTGGAAGCTGAGCAGTGCATCATGTTGTCAACACAAATAGGCCTTGTAACATTCAAAGTTAAAGTTACCTCTGACAGTTCTCTCACTCATAAAACAAAGGAGTTAGACCAGATCATCTCTAAGGGTCTTTCCAACTCTCAGGTCTAGTGTATTTATGGTTTCAGTCAACAATGTGAAACAAGAGTGAGAAGCAATAGACTTCTGCTAAAACCTAGCCCAGGTTCTGGAGAAGAAAAAAAAGTTGATTTGAAAGGTAAGAAGCCAAAATGAATTCTGAAATGAAGTAGGATAATGAGAACGTGCTTGTAAAATGTATCACCACCTGTGTGCCTTCCAGTTGGCCCCAGATAATTTCCAGACAGTGGTATCTCACTAAGTATCTTCTTCATTAATGTAACATCAGTTTGTTGTATTTGCCAAAGTTTGGAAGGAGATTGAGCCAAGAGCTGGAGGCCAGAAGTTTCCCACTCCTCCCCTACACATCCTGGCTTTGGGTTTTTGCATTTTCTACTATATTCCAAGGCCAGTGACTTTCATTTTGCTTCTCTGTCCTCTGTCCCTGTGAAATACCACATGTCCATGGGAAAGGGGATGCATTTCCCTTCACCAAACCTGCTAACATCCCTCTAGAACACGTGGTAGCGGGGGTTGGTGCAGGTTCAGAATGCAGCCTGTATAAGAGAGGCCTGTCCCTGGAATGCAAACACTCCCCAGATCCAGAGAGACAAGAGATATCTCGTGGAGAGAGTGGTGGCAGTGAAGATCCAAACAGAAAAGCCATCGGCAAGAAAAGCTTATCTTAACTTTGGCAGCAAACTGGGAGTCATGGCTTGGGGAGTTGCTCCGACGGAAGCCGAAGCCTCCGGGTTGGGTGAGGCAGCCCCGGGAAAACAAGTGTGTACAGGGAGAAGAGGCAAGGGCTCCGAATAAAGGCTGATGGGGTGGGGCCATGTTGGGTCTGTTCCTAAGAAGCATTTTTTCCCAGTGTCCTCACGCCCTCACACCCCTCCACTTGAACTGATAGAGTATTGCATTTCTTCCGTCAGTTACTAAGTCACCCATTTTTTCATGGCCCCATTTGGTCATTCATTCAAAATGCATTTATTCAGCATCTACCATGCACCAAAGAGTGTCTGAGATACAAGTTTGTGGGGATGAATAGGACACTGTCCCTGCCCTCAAAGGCTCACAGGCCTGGTATGGGGAGGTAGATGACAAAACAGGCAGCTACCACTCTGCATGGCCCATGCCGTGGTGGGTGAGCAGATAATAGCGGATGAGGTCGGAACCTGGCAGAGGGGCAGCTAGGCCCGCTGCAGGGGGAGGCACAGCGGGCTTTGGAAAGGAGGGCTTGCCTTCAGAGTCCTGAAGGGCGTGCTTATCTGAGGGGTAAGGAGGGGAGAGGAAAGAGGTGGAGGCTAGTCTCGGCTCAGGGGTCAGCTTTGACAGTGGCTCAGAGACAAGGAAGAGGGTGTGGAAATCTACAAGGTGTTCAGCGCGCTCAGCTGATAAACTGACCACACACTGCACGGTGGGTTGAGTCTTCATCTTCACTCAGTGTCTGCTGAGCAGACCTTCAAAAACATTGGCTTGTTCTGATCATGTGAAGTAATTTCATCTGGTTCATCTTTAACTCTGTGGGGCTGGATTCAATGAATTGTTCGTTCTTCAGGAATGTGTAGGTTTTTGATCCGGAGAGTAACCTGAAGAAACTGTGCAATAGTGGACAAGGAGACTAGCTAAGTGAAGGGACTGATGGAGAGAACCACAAGAGAAGCCGGCAGCCATCAGAGCCATTTGGAGGGGCACACACACACATTAGGGAAGGGAAGCAGTCCTAACGAAACACCCACTTCCTATCAGACACAGGGAGAAACGCTAGAGACCTTTTGCCTCATCGCCTCTCAGCAACCTAACAGAAGTCAGTGTTACTACACCCACTTCACAAATGAGAAAGGCGAGGCTTGGAGTTTGTCAAAGCTACTTGCCCCGCATCACTTTGAGAGGTTTGTCATGGTTTTTCTGACTTGAGCAGAGACTGAGTTAAGTCAGCAGAAGTAAGATCCATATTGGAGAATGAAACAACACAGGTGAGTATATGGTAGCTCAGGAAAGCTCCCACGAGCTGGAAGATGAGACAAGTAGTGGTGTCCATACTTAGAGCAGGCAGGTTAGGATTTTAGAATATAACTTCACTCACTCCATTTATTCAGTTAAAGATTCCACTACATATGCCACAGCCAAAGCAAACAAAAAATAAACAGAGATCTGTGCTCTCATAGAGTTTACGTGGTAGTGGGGAGGCAGATAATAAACAAAGTAAGTAAGTTTATAGTAGGGTAGTAGTGATAAGCAGTAAGGAGAGAAATAAATAAATACCAAATGTCAGATAGAGTGACCAAGGAAATGACATTCGAGTAAAAACCTGAAGAAACTGAAGGAGTGAACCATGAGGACTGGTGGAAAAGCATTTCTGGCAGGTGGAATAACACGTGCAAGCGCCCGGAGATGACTGTGAAAACCAGCACAGAGCCCACGTGGCCGGAGCGGAGTGACGACGGGGCTAAATGGGAAGAGAAAAGAAAAGAAAAGAGAATGTAGGAGGGGATAGATCATGTGAGGCCTTGACGATCATTGGAAGGAATTCAGTTTCCCCTCAAAGTAGGATCGTAAGTCTTTGGACGGCTTTGAACAGAAAGCGACATCATCTGATTTCACTTTACCGATACCCATCTGACGTCCGCACTGGACGTCTGTGGTGTGAAGGAGGCCCGGGCAAAGCAGGCAAACGAATCAGGAAGCCAGGGCAAGAAGCCGGGTGAGAATTGATGATGGCCTGGACTAGGGCTGGAGGATGAGGGTGGCGGTGGAGGTGGTGAAAAGTGGTCCCATCTCAGTATATTCGGGAGGTTGAGCCAACAGGATTTGCTGACAGATGGGATAGGGAGTGAGAAAGAGGGAAGTGAAGGATGACTCCAAGGTTTGGGCCTGGGGACTTGACAGTGCTTTTAATGGAGGAGGGGAATAAGGAGTTGAACAGGTTGGGGGTGGGAAATTGGTTTTTCAGCTATTAGCTTGAGGCAAACAGGTGGAGGATCACAGAGCTCCACACAGGCCAAGAACAAAAGAAATGTGTCCAGTACCACAGAAAGGTCAGGAAAACTGACTGTGGAGAGAAGGTTATTAGATGTGACAAATAAAATGGTTCTGGGGTCACAGACGAGACGCACAGTGTGCTCTGTGGATTTTCACCCAGTCCCACCCTTCATGAAATATGGGGTTCTTTGGGCCAGTTTCTCTTTTCTAGTCTCCTTCACAGCTCTTTTCAGACCAGTGCTGACCTGTGCCTATCCACCCCTCAATACTGACTTTGAAGCTTATTTAATTTAATGGTCACTCCAGGGATCTCTTGGAAACTGATGGGAGGGTGCCCTGTCCCCTGGATGGTATTTTTATGTTCATTTTTATGGGGCATGTGTTTTTTCTGCTAAAAATATCCCGTGCCTTTCTGGAGGCAGGAGAGGCGGGAAGTGGAGCGGAAAAATTATTTCAGCATCTCGCTTACAAATCTGCTCCGTGGACTGGAGTGCTCACCTACTGCGGGTCTGAGCACTGGCTGTCCGTGCCCATTTCTGGACATCCTCACTGACGTGTTCCAGGCCAGGCCCTTCCTGTTCTACTGACAGGAAAGCAGGGCAGTACCACCCACTCATCTTAGAAACTCCCTCAGGATGGCCTGGCAAATTTCCATTCCAGGAGGTGGCACGAAATGGAGCTCACGGAGCACAGAAAATCTGAACATCTGTTTCTGTGGGTCTACATGAGGTCATCTGTCCTAAAACACCCCAACAACACCCCCCCACACTCCTACCCCCACCCCCAACACACCCACAGCCCAGGTTGTAAATTTAGAGGGGTAAGGAAACCAGAAGGGGGAAATCCTACTGGCGTAACATTCTGAATGTGGGGAGACACCCAAATCTGGCTTTCGTGGATGGATTGACTGAATTAAAGGCTCAGGAGGGTTATTCTCCTCTCACAGCTCTCCTAAACTCTGTCCTTTGAAACAAGAAAAGAAAAATAGACTGAGCAAAGTCATTACTGTGGGAAACGGGACTGGGGCTTAGGATTTCCATGTGTCTAAGAAGGGCAACTGAGTCATTACCATTGTATACATTGAAGGTGGATTTGGGGGTAGTTGAGTTCATATATCACAGGATATTTGAGAAACTGTCTGAAGAGAGAATATCACTGTGACCCAGCCTAAACCTGCCTCACAGCTTACTTCACAAAGACAAAAATAAGTAAACAAGGTCCCAGCTGTAGAAGGAGGAGGTGGAGACCAGAGTGTGGAGAAGGGAGGACGGCCTTCCATGGCTCATAAGGAAGGGCTCCTCTCTGAGGGTCCCCTGTGATGGTCCTCCAGGGTGCAGGCTGTGACTCCTCCAGGTCTGGGAGCTAAGACTTGGGATCACTTTTGATGAGATCGGGACACTTTGTGCACCATTGTTTAGCTTTCAGGCCAGGTGGGCTGCTTTAAAGCCCGATTCAGTAAGGGGTCACAGCGCGGTGGTGGCAGAAGGCGGGGTGGGGTGGAATGTGGCCTACATTCTGTTTGGCCACCTTGGAACACTGGGGTCTTGATGGCAGCAGCACATGGGGTCCTCCTGGTAGGAAGTTATACCCACATCGATGTCTGAAGGAGTGCCTTCTCTTAGGACTTTAAGACGATAGCAAAGGTTTTGTTGATAATATCCGATCCTATATTTTTGAATGAGACCTTCATGTTGTTGCCAAATGGCTACCAGAAGTTTAATTACATACACGTGTGCAGGAGTTCACCTAACAGGCCTGAGACTGCATGCAGGGCTGGCCCTTGGCTGGTGTGTGGGAATGTGGCCGGTAAACTGTTCCATACACCGATACCAAGCTTCCTCTAATGATGAGGGAAGCTGACGGTGTCTATACTGTTTGTATAATTTGACTGATGCTGAACGCCTGCTTTTCTTCTAGGAGTCTAGAACTTCGCTGCAATAGGATGTCCATATGACCAGCCCTCAATACAAACCTCATACACCGAGTCTCTAACCAGCCTCCCTGATAGACAGCACCTCATATGTGTGGTTACCACTGGTTGCTGGAGAAATTAAGTGCGCCCTGTGTGAGCCCCCTGGGGGAGGCCTCTTGGAAGCTGGCCGCTGAGTTCCTCTGGGCTTCTTCGGTAAGTCTTTCCCTTTGCTAATTTTGCTCTATATCCTTTGGCTGTAATAAATCATAGCCATGAGTGCAACCCTATACTGAGTCCTGTGAGTCCTAGCAAATTCCTGAACCTGGAGGTGGCCTTGGGGGTCCCTGACAGCATTAAACCATGCGTCCTGTAGGGCAGGGTTCTGATGTTAATGACCAGCTCCGGTGCACTAAAAACGTGAACTGGGGAAAGCTGGGATGGCTCAGCAGGCAAAGCGCTCACTTTGAAGCCCCGAGGACCGAGGATCGAATCCCGGCCCCGGCCCATGCAGACCCACATGCTGACTGGGGTGTGCTCCCAGTTCAGTTCTTGCCCTGTGCCCACCTGTGGAGTGAAAACTAATGTCAACTATGGAGACTGCTCTGGGCCCTCGCCCTTCTCTCTGTCTCTCTCTGTCTCTGTTTCTCTCTGTCAAAAATCAATAAAATAAATCTTAAAAAAAAACAAACTTGAACCGGTCTTTAGCCAGGTGGGGTTAAAGCAGGCATGCCCAACCTGTGGCCCAGGATGGCTTTGAATGAGGACCAACGCAAATTCTAAGAACATAAGGTTTCTTTGTGACTTTTTGTTTTTAGCTCATCGGTCATCATTAGTGTTAGTGTATTTCATGTGTGGCGCAAGACAGGCAAAAGTTTGGACAATGCTGCCTTAAAGGCAGGGGTTGGTTTCGGTCTGGACAGTTCTGTTGCCCATCTTTTGGTGACTCCCACTGTCCCTTTTCCACGCCCCATCTCACAGAGTAATTGCTTCCCTGTTCTAGAACGCCCACACCCGCCCTCCCCATGTGCATGCCCTTCTCTGTCTCCACCAAGGAGCAAGAAAGGAAGAAGAGTTTGGATCTCCCGAGGGTTGATGCTGGGTGTGTGCAGTTCACCTCTTCGGCCAGCGGGACGGTGACTGTGATGGGCTACAAGGACAGCTCAGGACAGCCTCCTTCTGAGGGCAGAGATGGGTAATTTCGAGTAAGCCTTTGTGACTGAGGTTCTTCCAGGTTCCAAGCTAACCTACTTCGGCTTGGTTGCCACACGTTTTCACTTTAGATATGCTAATGGAATCCATGAGCTAATGCAGACTCATGTTCTGGCCTGTGGGCCTCACTTTCTGGAAGGTGCGTGTCTGTCCTAGCCTGATTTGCTGTTGGCTCTCAAAGAGCAACTGGATCCAACTTTGGGGGCACTTCTCACTCGTGGCCCCCTCCCTAAGCTGTAAGTACGACCTTGTATGCAGAACTGCTCTGGTGACTGCCGACCTTTCTGAACCCTCCCATAGAGAAAAGCAAGTCCTTGGCTTGTCTGTGCTATTCACAGTCTTAAAAGGCAGCTTGCCATGTACCCAGTTCGGGGTTCCCAAGCAGCCACTCAGGTGTGCAGGCTTTCCTGGAAGGATGGGCCTATTTCTCCAGCCTTGCCCTCTTCTGCAGATATCCATGGGGATATGAGAAGGGGCTTGGCAGGTACACGGAAGTCAGGCCAAGAGGAGGCTCTTAAGTCTGGAAGGTTCATTCTCATATATATCAGGGGTGTCAAACTCAATTAAAACGCAGGCCATTTGGTGCAACAGGCAAGATGCACATGGGCCACATCACATTTACAAACGTCGCTGGAACTGAGTCAGCACGTTTATACACGCCCACAGGCCCCCAGGAAAGGCACTGGGCCACGTGTATACTCGTCTTCAGTAGTTAAAAGGTTAACGAGGGAATTGTGTACAGTATTGCCTCAATCTCCCCTAAGTGCTATTTTCTTCATAAAATTTTTTTCTATTTTCATTTTATTTCAGAGCGTCGTGGGCCACAAAAAATTACCTCAGGGGCCGCATGTGGGCTGCCAGTTTGACACCCCTGGTATATATGTAAAGCCCTTCGACTCTGATTGCTGGTTTTCTAAATTCCCTAGTCCTCATCAGCTTATCCTTGGAACAAATTAGTCTATGGGTCTGACAGTCTGCATAGATAGCCAAAGAAAAATGAGGTTCCTCCAGCGAGGTACTGAGGTGAGGGAAATGAGGGAACAGAGTGGTTAGGTGGTCACAGGACCCAAAGGAATGGTGTGAGGAGGAAAGAGAGAGTGTATGGATAAGGCAGCTCCTGAGATGCCAGGACACCCTGAGGAAAATAGGAAAATCTAACAACTACCATAGCAGGAAGTGCTAGGTGACCAGGGGGAATATACTAGACCTCCAGACCTTCCTATTTGGTAGCTGTTCCTCACTGTTAACTTAAAAAAATCTCTTTATCAGAGGTATTTTGTGGCCTGGGGTCTAGGTTTCAGTCAGAAGCCTTTAGGGGAATATGATGTGACCAGGGTCTCCATTTGTATCTAGAGAATCTGCTCTCCATTTCTTTCTTTTTTTTTTTTAATTAAAAAAAAAATTTTTTTTAATTTTTTTTTAAAGATTTATTTATTTTATTGTTTTTGACAGAGAGAGAGAGATAGAGATACAGAGACAGAGAGAGAACTGAACTGGGGGAGCTCCCAGTTCAGCACATGGTTCCTCACGGGCCGGGGTCGGGATTCGATCCTTGGTCCCCAGCGCTGCAAAGTGAGCACTCAACCCACTGAGTCATCCCGGCTTCCTCTGCTCTCCATTTCTAAAGGTTGTGGGCAGAGGCCCCATCATTTGTGCTGACACGTGATGAGGTGGTTGGAGGACGGCACGGGGGTTTGACTAAGACATGACCTCTTCCTTCAGGGAGCTTGCAATCTAGCATGGTAAGACCAGTAAGTGGGCCGAGGCAGGTGCCACATCATTGAACAGAGGCCAAGTCAATGGACCAACCCGAGCTCCTGGTAGCGGAGGATTCCATCCTTACACATTTCTCATCGACAGACAGATTGGCCCAGAACCCTGTGGAGGTTCTCTGCACCATCTGTAAATATCTTTCAAGGAGGTCTTCAACAAATGAATTTTAGTTTCTCATAAGTCCAGTCAATCAAACATTTACTGAAGGCCTACAAGGATGGAAACAATGTGGCCTCTGACCTCATATCCTCTGCTTTTGCTGTCTTGGGATTGGCTGTGAACCCAAAATCAGTGGCTGGCAGGCAGCACAAAACCTCCAGCTCCCACTGAACCATTTAATAGGTGCTGAAATCGATATTTTTGGAAATTTCCTAGAGAAAGATAGCAATTTCCCTAAGCATCCAGGAATATTTTGTGCAGCTATATTTCTATGCTCTGCATGTCCTCCTGTTGCAAAGGATGACTGGCCTCTGCCTCTGTCCAGAGCAACCCTTCACCTGTGAACAGGGTCCTCCTTCATCCCCTTTAAGAACGTCACACCTTACTCATTTTTTCTTTAAAGATTTACTTGTTTTGTTTTGTTTTGTTTTGTTTGAGAGAGGGTGGGAAAGAGAGAGAGAGAGAAGGGAAAGGGCCCAGAGCAGGCCCCGTAGTTGTGCATCATTAGTTGCGACATGGTTTCATTCCACACAGGTGGATGTGGGGCCGCATAGGGCAGACACAGAACCCTGCATGAGAGGCAAAACCTTCACCGCGGAACTCAGCCATTACCAGTTGTGCTGAAGTTCAGTATAGTTCAAATGCAGAGCTGGCATTTGAACCCTGACCTTGGGATTGCAAAGCAAGTGCTCAACCTCTGAGCTATCCTGGCATCCCCTGCACCTTACTCTTGTGTTGTTTCCTCATTCTAGTGGTTCATCCCATTGTCATACCGATATGTTGTAAGATCTCCTTATATTAAAAATAAATAAATCGCTCCTTGATCTCCAATTCTTCCTTCATCTATTCCTTAGTATTTTTCTCCCTGTATAGTGAAACTCATCAAAACAGCTGTTGCTAATATCTCTACTTCCCCTCTTCCTGTTCTTTCTTTGACCCATATCACTCAGGCATTGGTCTCCCCAGTAATACTGAAGCCAGAATTCTCAAAGTCACCAACAAATCTATTTTGCTAAATCTACTGGCCAGTTCTGATCTTCCTATCATTTGATCCCTCACTAGCATTTAAAGAGGTAGGTCATCTTCTTCTGGAAATAACTTCCTTTGCTTGAATTTTGGGGAAGCGCATTTCTCCCGACTTTCCTCTGACTCATTGGTCACTCCTTGATGTTCTTTGCTGGCTTCTCCCCCATCTTCCTTCTCTCTAAATGTCAGGGCTCTAAGGCCCAGTCTCAGACTTGTTCTCTACTGCCCCCCATTCCTTTGGTGATCTTACCCAGTCTCGTGATTTTAAATATTGTCTACTCAAATGATCCCCAAATATATCTCCAGCCTAGATCTTGCCCAAGACAACTGCTTTCTTGCCATGTCCACTTGGATGCCTGCTGGACAGTTCAAAGTTTGCATGTCCAGAAAGAAGTCTGAATTTCCTGGTAGCCTCCCTCCTCATACCTGTTTCTTTTTCTGTCCACCCCCTCTTGGTCAGGGGCACCACCCTTTACCCAGATGCCCAGCCTATAAGCATGTGAGTTGGAACTGAGTTTTCTCTCTACCTTATATCACATCTAAACCATCAGTAAGTTTGGTTGGTCCCATCTTCAAAATGCATCCCAGATCTTACCATTTATCAACATCTTGTCTGGTGTCATCTGTGTGAGACTCCCCCATGTCTCTCTAGACCTATTCCAATAGTCTCATAACTCATCTATTTCCTCTTTTGGCGTCCCTCCCCTACACAATTCTCTCAATGGCCACTCAAATGGATATTTTTTAAATGCTGACCAAATCACGTCAACCCCTGCTCAACACTTAGAATGAAATCCAAGTTCCTTACCACGGCTGCCTCTCACTTTCACCTTCTCTCTCCAGCCCTCCTTACTCTCAGCACTCCAACCATCTTGCTTTTTTATCAATTCACTAACTTTATTCTCGCCTCTGGATTCCATGTTTCCTGTACCCACTGCCTAGAATGCTGCCCCAGGCTCTTTGCATCCTTATTTTTTCATATTATTTAGATCTCAGGCAGTTATCATTAACTGAAATTATCATGATGATTATTTTTTTAATTGTTAAATTTATTGGGGTGACATTGGTTGGTAACAATTACATAGGTTCCAGGTGTACAATCTGTATTACATATAATGATTATTAATGTGTTTACTTGTTATTGCTTGTATCTAAGGCAATAGAATCTAAATTCCAAGGCAAGACTGAGTCTGTGTCACTATTGCCTGAAATAGGGCCTGACACGCGAGAGAGACTAAATAAATATTTGTCGAATGAGTGAGAAATAATGACAGCTAGAATTTATTGAGTATTTACTATGTGCCAGGTTCTGTGATAAGGGATTTCCATGCATTGTCTCACTTAACTCTCACAACAACCCTATGAGAAGTTTACTATTATTTTACCAAATTTTACTGATGAGAAAAATTCAGCATAAAAAAGATGAAGAAACTCGCCTAAGGCTACACAACTAGTAAGGGAGGGAACTTGGTTTCCCTCCAAAGCTTCTGCTCCTATGCACTAGACTGGATGGCCCCAATGAAAGCAGGTCACCCATCAGTTAAAGTCCCAGGGAAATCATTTTAAGAACCTCTGTTTAACAACTCTGTGTGCTCCCACCATAAATGCTCTTTTCATTGTCTAACAAGGTTTAAGAGAGCCATCGTTGCTTAGAAAAGAATTGTGAGGACACTTGGCCTCCAACTCTCCTGCCCGGCCCCTACAGATGGATTCCTACTTCAGTTGTGGGGAGTAGAGGAGAAGGAGAGGATTACAGGTGAAATGGGAGAGAAGCACCCTTCTGGAAGCCCACAATTCTAATCTTTCGAGTCTAGGCTTTGACATAGAGCAGGGGTGTCAAACTCAATTAAAACACGGGCCATTTGGTGCAACAGGCAAGATTCATGCGGGCCACATCACATTTACAAACGTTGCAGGAACTGAGTCAGCGCGTTTATACACGCCCACAGGCCCCCAGGAAAGGCACTGGGCCACGTGTATACTCATCTTCAGTAGTTAGAAGGGTTAACAAGGGAATTGTGTGTATGGTATTGCCTCGATCTCCCCTAAGCGCTATTTTCTTCATAACAATTTTTTCTATTTTCATTTTAGTTCAGAGCATTGTGGGCCACAAAAAATTACCTCGGGGGCTGCATGTGGCCCGCAGGCCGCCAGTTTGACACCTCTGACCTAGAGCAAACACCACAAGTTCCCCAGCTGTCTTACTTCTCCAGCTTCACTCTTCTCTTAACACCCTTCATCCTCCTTTTCTGGACAGAAAGGTATGTTCTGTTTAGAGGATACTCTTGATTCCCCAACCATATCCCCTGGGTAGCTCTAGAGTTTGCCTGTAGACAGTTAGACGGTTCTCCACTAAGGAATGTTTTCCTGGATCTCTCTGCCTGAGGGCAATTTCCAGCCCAGACACGTGTTTCTTCCTCCACAGCAGACAGGCCAGAGGTGCCAGTGAGTGGTTAGAGTGACCTTTTATCAGTGAGGGACAGCTGATGATAGATAAACACCCCTCCTCTGTCCCCTCAGTGGGACAACTCTAGTGTGTGTTCCACTGTTTCCCGAAGGATCCCCAGCAGGGCAGAGCCCCCGTCACCCCCAGTGGTAACCTATTGACTAACACACTTTTATCAGCTAGCCTTGCTTCCCTCTCTCACCTCCTCACTCCCTCACAGGCTTCCTGAGAGCACCTCCCCAGTAAGTTACATGTACTGCAATCCTCACCTCAGCGTCTGCCTTTGGGGAAACGCCACGCGAGACAGAATCTCTCTCCTAATACTGCGTGACTTGATGAATGGAGCAATATCAGGAGTCACATCAGAAGAGCCGGCCCAATTACCTTCCAGTGAGCTGTGCATTTCGCAGCGTCTGTCTGCTGTGATGGTGTGTCATGTCCCTCACTCTGCGGTAGACACTGGTTGAGCGGGGTCCGTCCATTCCATACCTGTACAAGCCAAGGCTCAGTGTGGGGAATTGAGACTCCAAGTTGGCTGTCGCCTCCTCTTAGAGGTTTGTGTAGGAATCAAACAAACGGCTCTCAGTGACACCCCCATAGACAGCTTAGCACTTAGTGGGTGTTCAACCAGGTAATTTTCATTTTCCTTCTTTTATTATTACAATAAATGGTCTTCAAATCACTTTGTCAGTGGAATTTGGTCCATATTTCATAATAAAAAAACAGATATACTTCAAGCATAGGTGAATATAGGCACATGGCTCAGATAATCCCACCCCCCAGAGCTTGTCCCCTTTCCTCAGGGAC
The DNA here is from genome assembly GCA_004027555.1 of Craseonycteris thonglongyai. NCBI lineage: Eukaryota > Metazoa > Chordata > Mammalia > Chiroptera > Craseonycteridae > Craseonycteris > Craseonycteris thonglongyai. The sequence continues at coordinate 44,320 of PVKE010006710.1, forward strand.
GAGGTTCATGCATCAGCCTTGACTCTAGACAAGCTGCCCACCTCTGGAGCTGGCATGTGAGCCTACTGACCTCCGCGCCTGTCTCACAGTTTCTTCTCCAGCTCCCAAAGAAGGCAGGCACCCAGCTTCTCCAAGGACTAAGGTTGGTGCGAAAGAACCTGCAGCAGGAGCCCCGGGCCAAGTGAAAGTGTGAGCTGGCTCCCTGATCCTGGAACGTAACCCGTCTCCCGGTCCAGCAAGTCCTTGCTGTGGGTCTGTAGCTGGGAACGTCGGTCCCTTTCATGCTCACACTTTGGAAGTCTGTCAGCGACCTGGCTATGGCTTCCGCAGGGTGGAGTGTGTGCTCTGCCTGTTCATGTTGTGCCTCCCCCATGACTCCTTCCTTTGCTATTTTACGATAAGGCCGATACGCCGCAGCAACACCTACAACCAGTGGCACCTCACAGGATGTTCGGTCTCAGCTGTACAATGTTTCCTTAAAGAAACACACGCCTGGAAATGGTCTTCCTGGACCAATTCTGGATGCTTTGCAGAAGAGCCCTGGAGATACGTGCAAATACCCTTATACTTTTCAACACGGGAACACATCTATTTTTCTTTAGAGCAGGGCTGGATTCAATAAATCCTCAGCTGACCTGTCTCTGGGGGGAAAGCATGGATTGTGGCCATGAGGCTAAAGCAATACCTGTCAGTCCATGTCATTTCCACCAGCACTGAGTGGGTGACTATTTAGTCCCAGTGGCAATTACAGATTGGAACTCAGGAAAAAAGGTGGAGATGAAAATTCTGGAGTTATCTTTAAAGAGAAGAAATGTTAAGCTATGAGAATGGATGAAATCTCTATGGAAAAGAGAGAGGGACAGAGTGATAGATGGGAAGAGACAGGGCCTTAGATCGCTTGATCATAAAATTTGCTGCCTGACCTGGAACAGCTTTGAGAGAAGAGGGAGCCACTATTGATAATGACATTGGAACCTCAGATGTCAATCAGGGTTATCTTGGGCACGCAAGGCCACTGGTCATCCTAACACTAGGGCCACCTCTATTGTAGGGGTTGGTGATGATTGACACATCCCTGACACTTGCTACATGACGGCAGGAAGTGGTGAGAAGTGGTCACTTGCTACCGCCCAGAGTCCTTTTGTTAAGGTCTCCTGAAGGGCCCTAACAAAACTTATCTTCCTGCAACTTGTCCTCCCTCTGCTGGCAAAGGTCCCAGCCCTTCTTCATCTTCATGTTCTTCTTTGGGGACAGGGGAGGTATGGTGAGGATAGGACAGAGGTGTTCATGTGCTTTCCAGCTATCTCACAGGGGGAAACTGTAACTATTGAAAAAGGATAGAATTGTCAAAAGAATATAATCAGCTACATCCCTAGTTGAACCAGAGTCATGATTCTATGATAGAAATTAAGATTTTCATCATACGATATTAAAACTAACCATTACTAACCCATATAATTTCCTTCTCCCCCTAATTTAATTATAATATACCCTTGCCCCTACTTGGTTTCCAACTGAGTCTCTCTGTTCTATGCCCTCCTACCTCTTCTGCAACCTTGAACCATAGTTTTACAAAATCAGCTCTTGACACTGAGTTTCCATGTTGACTTAGATCTGGAAGACTACAGATGTCATACCTTCCATTTTTCTCCTTCACCTTCTTTGCTCCCTAACCTGTGCAACCTAGGTTTCTACTATCTCCCCCAACCCTCCACCCACCTTTTTTTCTTTTTGAGTGGTTCAGACCAGACTGAAAGGTTCTAACTGCCTTCATCTGGGTCAGTGTAGGTCACATAGGCTCGTACTAGCTAAGCTGTTTCTAAATGTCAGGTTTCTAACAGAAACCAACTGGTTCTCAAAGTAGCAAATTGATTCCAAGTCAGATGAAATCACTTTTTAACTGGTTCTAACAGGTCAAATCCAACCTTCCTGAACCAAATTGTATACAGGCAGCTCCAGAGGGAGAAAGACGTTCCAACCTTGTACAAATAAGATTCAGAGTAATGCACGCTGACTGAGACCAGGGAAGCCTGCTTCAAACTCGTCCTTCCTGGGCCAGACCAACATGAATGGAATTGCCACTGTTTAGAAGAAGGAAACTGGATTCAGCCACATGATACTGCTCCACAGGAAAAATAAGTGGGAAACGACTCCTGGCAGAGCAATCAGAGTCTAACTAAATTAAACTAGTTTAGGGTCGCATATGTCAAAGTAGCTTGGTTCAAACTGGATCACATCAACTCTAATTTCAATAGTTTTGCTCTTGCTGATGAAAACCAGCTTCAACCAGTTTCAATTAGATCTTCTGGTCAAACAAAATGGTTCTCCCGCCTCCTAGCTTCAGGTGCCTGCCAGTCGACCACCCCGCTCCCACCCCCACCTCTTCTGCGGCCTCAGCGCTGCCCCTGGGAGACGCTGGGAAGGAGGGGGAAAGATGTGAAAGTCAGAGTCGTGTCACTGTCCTTGGGGACTCTTAGGAGTCCCCTTCCTTGTTTCTCGGACCAGCAAAAGAGGACTTCTCCTGGTGCTGTCTGCCCCTGCTGCCCACTTCTCAGGTCCGGGCTGCTTTTGTGCCCAGGCTGGGCAGCATGGGAGGGAGCAAGAGGCAGGCCCACGGCTGGTTCAGCAGAACTTGACCTTCTGGTTTCCTTCCCTGATCTGCCTGCTGTGGTTTGCGATTCAGACCCCTCAGGTCCTGCTCCATCCATTCTGTCCGGGACTTGTGGTGGCATTCAGCATGCCCTTCCTTACTCTGTCCTTTCTGAAATCAGCACCTCATTTTGCTTTTGCAATTGTCGGTCATTTGCTATGTGAAAAATGGTCCCTGATTTATCTGTATGGCATTAATTGCATAAAATGCGTTGCATTTTTAAATTTCATTGACCAGCAATAGCACTTTAGTACTACCTGAAAGAATTAGGCAGACCACATCCTGTTTTTGGATCTACAATGAGAGACAGTCCTCCACGACACATTCTCAAAGGGACGATTCACAGGGAGACGGAACCACAGCCTCACCTGGCTTGAATAACTTTATTTTGTTTTTCTTGTTTGCCTCCTGCCTTTCCACATTAATGGGGGAAGGAGTGTTCCAAGAACATAAACACTCTGACATTTTGAGCTTGAGTGAATGGAGTTATGGCGTATGACACAGAACACTGGGTTTTGTGCTGGGATGGGAAGTGGTATGTTCTGCCCAGAACACATTGACGGGAAAACGCTGCCAAAATCTCCAGGAAATGCGAGCCTGCACTTGAGGGTCAGAGGTTAGATTTGGGTGGGCTGACCAGATGTACCGTTCTAAACGGGACAGACAACACCGGTGCTGCCCCATTTCAAACAGAACGTCCGGTCAGCCTACCAACACCTTGAATTTAATCCAGTGAGACTAGGCTGCCCATAGGTACTGTTTGAAATGGGACAACGCTGTTATATTTGTTCCATTTCTTTTTTTGTTGTTGTTGTTTCTTTTTTTAATATATTTTTTAATTGTTTTTGACAGAGAGAGAGAGAGAGAGAGAGAGAGAGAGAGAGAACTGAACTGGGGGAGCCCCCAGTTCAGCATATGGGTCCACATGGGCCGGGGCCGGGATTCGATCCTCGGTCCCCGGGGCTACAAAGTGAGCACTTAACCCACTGAGCCATCCCGGCTTCCCCTATTTGTTCCATTTCAAATGGCATATCTGGTCAACCTACATTTGGGTGGCACAAAGAATGGCTCCCAAAGAAATTACTGTGGAGATGTGAGGACGAAAATTATTAAGGGACGGTGGAGTACATAGTGTGGCAAGAGAGGAGGGCTAGGGGCTGTGTACAGAGGTGCGCTTAAACGTCCAGTCGTCCAGGACTTCCCATCACAACGCAGGCCTTGGTTCTAGGTGGCCACGTTCCAAGACACCGGCCACTCCTGGGCTCTCCTCCCTTTTCTGACCATTGTCCCCTCCTCAGGGCCCCGATAATTTCCTCTAAGCATTCTCCCTTTCTGGACACAGATCGGCCCTTTAACTGAAGCTTTTTCTAAGGCAGAGGTGGCATTTAAGTCACCATGGCAGATCTGTGGGGGGAGATTTGTCAGGATTTTCTAATTCTGGCCCCTGGTACAAACAGTCTGGGGTGAAGTTACAGCCTTCTATAGACTGCCTGACTTGTGCAAGAATTTCCTCCTTGGGCCTATTAAGCAGCCCAATACCTCTGTTAGAGAAATAACAAGGCTTTTGAAGTGCTTTGCCACTGCCACGCTGCATTTACAGACATCATTGCATTTTATTGTAACCACCACTATATCAGTCACAATGTGCCTGGCTTTTGCTGCAGTAACAAAAAAAACAAATCTCAATGACTTAACACAACAAAAGTTGCTACATCCAACCAGGAGTGATGGGTGCTCTGCTGACCACAGACCTCAGAGACCCAGGCTAACAGAGGCAGCATTTTGGCAGTAGCTTCTATAATCACAGCACCAATGGGGACGTAGCATTATTATTTCTGGAATTGTAGAGCATCTCTCCATGTTTTTTTTTTCCTTTTTTTAATACGTATTTAAAAAGAGAAGTCACGTTTCATTGGCCAACACAAGTCACATGACCACATTTAACTTCACTGGGACAGAGAAATTAAATCCTCTCTTGTCCCGAAGATGGAAATGGTGACCCTCAGTAATGACTACTCAAAACGTTCTCAAGAATTATTTCGACTCTAGAGTTGAAAAATTCTATTCAGTCACTTTTCCAAAGTCACACAGAAATAAGTTAGCCGAGCAAGGTGCACATTTAACTATAAAATCCACACGCCTTCCACAACACAGCCGTGTCTTCTCCATGAAACTATTATGCAGAAAATGGTTCTTATTAGCTTCAAGGGAACTTCAGATGCTGATAAGTGAAAAGCTTGACCTCCCATTAAAGTTAATCTTGTAAAACTGAGTTTCTTTTCTCTTTCTTCTTGTAACAATCCGTTCCTTAAAAGGAGAGAGAAAGAGAGAGAGCTAAAAGAGCAGGAGAGGGGAGGGGAGAGGAGGGAAGGGCAGGGGAGTGGAGGGAAGGGAAGGGAAAAGAAAGAAAAGAAAAGAAAAGAAAAGAAAAGAAAAGAAAAGAAAAGAAAAGAAAAGAACAAACCAGACCTTTTGCTCCCCACCCCCAATCTGAACCACAATATCTGATTGCATGTCAGAGTGATTTGTTTTTTTTTCCCCACAGTGTGGTATTTTCCACTCATAGGACTGGGTCAGGAGAAATTTTTATCTTAATCTACACGTTTGTTCTTGCTTGCGTTTGATCTCATACCCTTTATTCATCCTTTGGAATGGCCCCATGATAATGGAAGAATGGCAACATAGCTAATCAGACAAAAGGGACAGACCAAGTACACAGTCCAGCTACTTTCAGACTTAGAGTTATGAGGGAGGGCAGAGGGCACAAGAGAGATCCCCATGTATTTCCCCACTGGAGAGAAGTCCTACTCTGCACATGAGGAAACTGAGGCTCAAAGAGGCTAAGTGATTGCTCAGTCAGATGGCTAAAACCAGATTGAGACCAGCTGCTCATTGTTTTTATGAACCACATCTCCTTTCCTGTCCACTCTACTCTGCACCTCCCATTTCCCTTCTGCTCCTGGGAACCTGCCCTGAAGGATATCATATCAGCTGATGCAGGGGTAGCCCTGCCTTGTCGGAAGCTGTCCACCTTCACAAGGTTTGCTCTCTGATGGATACAAAAGCAGGTGCAGGGGATGCCAGGGTAGCTCAGTGGCTGAGTGCTTGTCCCATAATCGCTAGGTCCAGGGTTTGATTCCCAGCCCCAACCATGCAGCCCCCTATACTGAACTGTGGTGCAGCTGGTAACCGCTGGGATGGCACAGTGGTGAAAGCTCTCACCTCCCATGCAGGAGGCCCCCAGTTCAGTTTCTGCCCTGTTTGGCCCCACATGCACCTGTGTGGAATGAAACCATGTCACAACTAACAATGTACAACTATGGAGACTGCTCTGGGCCCTATCCCTTCTGTCTCTGTCTCTGTCTCTGTCTCCCTCTCTCTCTCTCTCTCTCTCTCTCTCACCTTCTTTCAAACAATGAAATAAAAAAATTATTATTTTTTAAATAGCAGGTGCAGTGCTGCACCATAGAGATATAAAGGTGAAGCAGTCACCCCACAACTCAGGCTGTGGGCCCTGGAGGTGGCAGTGCCCCCAGTGCTTTCAGAAATGCTTCTTTGGAGAAACCAGATGGCTCAGCTTGCTGTGCAGCCCCAGGGACCGAGGATCGAATCCTGGCCCTGGCCCGCGTGGACCCACTTGCTGAACTGGAGTGAGCTTCCCATGTTCAGTTCTCACCCCCCGGTTTGGCCCCTGGCTCGAGGGGGGCGTGCCTCCCATGTCGGAGGCCCCCAGCTCAGTTCCTGCCCTGCACGACCCCCGTCCACCTGTGTGGAATGAAACCATGTTGAAGACTGATGACATACAACTACGGAGACTGCTCTGGGCCCTCCCCCTTCTCTCTGTCTCTCTCTGCCTCTGTCTCTCCCTGTCTCTGTCAAAAATAATAAAATAAATCTTAAAAAAACAACAGCAATAAAATAAATCTTTAAAAAAAAAGAAAGAAATGCTTCTCAGGCCTCTGAACTCTTCCTGAACACACCTGAGCCGCTCAGGAGAGCTCTGAGCTGAGGCCTGGGTAGTAATAAAGACGTGGTCCATCCTGCTGGGCTGAGCCCCTGGGCAAACACATGAGGGAGACCCAGCAGCATTTTTGTTTGGATCCTAGGAAGACACAATCTGACTTGATTGGGTTACATATGCTTTGAGTAGAGCCTGAAGTCCTCAGCTTTCACGTGTATGAGATTTGAAACTCAAGAGGTTCTCATTGGTTTTGATGGCTGTTTCTGAGAGCGCAGGCCCCCTCTCCATGGACTTTGGAGGGGAGGAGCCATGGTGAGGAGGCTCACCAAAGGAGCCCACAGCCAGCCATCCACTGGAGTAAGATCACTGGCCTCACACTTACTCAGGGGGCTCTTGTTCCAGTCAAACATACACATATTCACAGTGTGAGGGGTTCCTACTCACTTACTTCCACATCCTTATCTGTGCAAGAGGAAACGTCCCTTCCTCCTCTAGAATTCTGTGATTTCAAATCGGGAAAATGAGCTTAGGGAGGAGCTGGCCAAGGACTGACATCTAATTCAAGAGGAATATAGGCGTCACTTCAGGGCTCAACCACATGGGCAGGCCTTCTCTCGTCCTACCCGATTAAAGAACATGGCAACTATTTCAATGAGTCTTAGTGATGCCAGACACAGGCCTGGGGAGTTTTCTCTTGAAGCCATGATGTGGCACTATAGTTGCGTGGTAATCCTCTACGTTACGGGGTATGAAAGAAGCCGTTTCAAATGCAGATTGAAATTTTTAGAAACAAGAAGTCACATACTTCTCTGTGTATGTCATCTTTTCCCAGATGGATCCACAATGAGCCACATCATTTTCCTGTTGCAGAGTTTCTGAGAGAATCCTAGATCTGAGAGCTGGAAGGAGCTTCAAGGCTCGGTGTGAGCCAGTTCCCTGTTCTTCCAAAAGGTATAAGTATGTTCTTCCTATTTCATAGACGAGGTGACCGCACTTCAGTGCTCGGGGATTTCTATGATGACAGGGCCAGTTGGTGATACTGGTTTGGGCACCAACTGCCTTTTTTTACTAAACTGCTTCTCTCAAGTAGAAGACTCCCCCATTGTGCAAAGAGCAGTGAAACAGGAAACAGTCAAGGGAAAGAAGGAACGCAGGACCCACGAAAATCTTGATAGCAAAGTCTGGCAAGATGTCACCATTGGCTCACAGTAGGTCCTGTATATATATGCTGAAAAGAGAGGAAAGATGAAGGTGAGCAGGCAAAGCAACGACCTTGGAGACTGCCTTGCTGGCCTGTAGCGTGCCCCGGATCTCTGTACAAACCATATCTAGCTAGTGTTCACTGAATATGCGTTATCTCTAAGACTTTACAAAAATTAATTTATTCAGCAAGACAGCCAGTTTGCTAAAGAGGGAAGAGTGCCAACAAAGCCAAGGTGATGGCAATGGCAGGCACCATGTAAGCTGGTTAGCCTCAAAGGGAGACCCTGCTTTCTGTGCTGAGACCTCTCACCCAGTCGTCTTGGGGACCCCATGGGCGATGGGTGAAAAATAAGACTGTATTAGGAGAGTCTCCCAGGAAGCAGGGGAAGGCAAACACAGGGCATTCTTTTAGAGTGATGGATTTGTTTTATTCTGCATTTTTTGTTTCATTACAAAAGAATTGTAGAATGATGTTTTTGCATTACCTTTTTTCCCTTAATAACAGGAGAATTTTTTTTCTTTTCCCTTTAGGCACAGCTCTAACCATGTCAGCTCCCACTTAAAGCCCCTCAGAGGATTCCCCTTGCTCATCTGAAAATAACCCAACTCACAAAAATAGCTACGAGCGTCACTGACTTTCAACAGATTTGTGCAGGACAGTGTCTCCAATTGTTTACCATATGATATACTTGTGTGCTGGTTGATTCATAGCCACTACCCTAAGCTGCCTCTGCCCACTTCTTCCACTCTGGGGCTCAGGGCCACCCCTAAATCCAGTGTCTAGGGCAGCAGGGGGTCTAGGACATTGCTTCAGCCTGTGGTCCATATCTGTTCAGAGGAAGCATGCTTGTGCTTTTGTGGTGGTCAAAGGATTAGTCTGCCTAGAAGTCAGCACACATTCAAGTCACAGCCCGCCTCTCTCACCACCACTTCCCACTTCTCTCTCTCTCTCTCTCTCTCTTTCTCTCTTGGGTTCTGAGCCCTGGCCACACAGCCCTGCTTTCTGCTTCTAGAGTGCATTGATCTCCCTCAGGGCCTTTGCAAGTGTGCCTCTTTCTGTCTAGCATGGTCTCTCCACTCTGTTTCTTTTTGACTGGTCAACGTTTCTCTTTTTATTTTATTATCATTATACTTTTGCTTCTCATTCTTTTTTTTTTTTTAATTTTATTGTTAAATTTATTGGGGTGACATTGATTGGTAACAATTAGATAGTTTCCAGATGTACAAGTTCATATCACATCACCCATGCATCGCATTATGTGCCCACC
>PVKE010006711.1:0-53313 GCA_004027555.1 Craseonycteris thonglongyai
AGAGAGAACTGAACGGGGGGCACTCCCCAGTTCAGCATATGGGTCCACACGGGCCGGGGCTGGGATTCAATCCTGGGTCCCCGGTGCTGCAAGGTGAGCACTTAACCCACTGAGCCATCCCGGCTTCCTGGCTTTCATTTTGACTTCCCCTATTTTTAGAGTAAAGATTTATGCAAGAAAAAATTCCTGTCCAGAAAAAATCTAGCTATAGTCAATATAATGAGAATGATTACATGGCTAGACCCTTTCCACACAGCCTTCGTATACCTTTTGCCGTATTTGTTTTGCTTTTGTTTTACTGTGGCAGAAAAGCCCAGGGCCTGTGTTTAAACAGAGTAGCATATTTGCCCAGAACATTTAGGGAAGTGTAAGGCCATAGTGAAATTTAGGGCATGCTAGGAGACTGAGTCTATAGTGTCCAGACAGTGACCATAGAGGTGCTTGTCCTAATCTGGGAGACTAGTAGAGAATTGATAATTTGGGGCAGAATGGTCCCAGGAGAGTTACTCTTAGGAAAATAATTATAGTCATAAGGAATCAGATGAGTAATAATGGAAAGGTTCTATGGACACCTATAGACTACTAGGAAACTGTTACAATATTTGTTACACTAGCAAAATGTGGGTGAAATGTGATGATGATGTGAAGAGGAAGACCAGGAGCAGATAGTTTTAAGAGCTATCGAGGAGATGATACAGATAAGAGGCCATAGGATGACTCTGAGTGTCTGGGGCATTCTCATCAATGTGAATACCCTACTGGCATTGTCACTGAATGCCCATTCAGCCAGCAGCTTACACTGTACAGCCTGTCTGTCTCAGGTGCCCTCTGATGAGCTGGCTTTATGAGTTAAGGATCTCTTTTCCATAAAGAGGTAGGCAGACACCATTAACTCCTCTTCAACAAAACAAAAACCAAGCCTTACTAGTTCTCCCTACCTCCCAATCACTACCTACCTAGATGACTTGGCAGACACTGTACCTCCTGCTGCTTTCTTATCAATTGGGAGAGGAGGAGATGCTCCCTGAGGTCCCTGTCAGAATGGCATGGCTGACTAGCTTAATTGGGCCACTGGATTCTATTGCAAGAGGGTGTGTTGCATGGCAAAGCTTGTAAGTGTGGTACCTGCCCTGTGTGCTGCATCCACCTTCCTGTCCTTGGCTGCGTTCCGCTGCTTGACCCACTTGCTGATGGAGTGCAGACCTGTGTTTGCCTTCTAATGAATTGTGCTCTTATACCTGCTCTTTCCCAAAATGCTCTGTGGGATGAACTACCTGGTAGAGAAAATTCTTTGTCATGTGATTGTTCTGTTTCCTTAGAGACAACAGCAGCATCATGCTTTAGATGCCAGATCCATAGAGAAAGAAGAAGCATTTGCTACTGACTGTGAAGGTTTGCTAGTTTGTTCCTTGCCTTTGTGCTTTGCTGCCTGAGCTGCTGGGCTGATGATAATTATGTTTATTTTTGGCAGGATACTAGAGCCTCTGGCAATTATTTTGAAAAGGGGAAGCCCACTGTATCTTTTTCTGTCTGGCTAATTAAAAAAAATACATGACAGTCAGTTTTCTGTAACGTATTTATTTCCATTTCTAAAAACAGATTTCAGTAATGAGCATATGAACAGGTCAGGAACTGACCTTGCATCATGCATTTTATTGACCTCTTTGTAAGCAGTAATTTGAAGTATTTAAGTCATCATCTCTTCTCATCTTTCTAGAAATCGACTTCTGTATGAAGTATTAACTTCTTTTCCAAGTTTAATGACCAAGGAGAACAAAGGAAGGATTCATCGTGGAAAAGTTTAAAAAATATGTCAGCACATTTCTGTTCATTTTTAAAAAATAAATATATTTTGTTTGAGAGAAGGTGAGAGACAGAGAGAGAGAGAGCAAGGAGAGAGAGAGAAAGAGAGAAGGGGGAGGGCCCAGAGCAGTCTTCACAGTTGGACATCATTAGTTGTGACACAGTTTTATTCCACACAGGTGTATGTGGGGCCATGTGGGGTGGAATACAAAGCGGAGGCCTCCCACATGGGAGGTGAGCACCTTCGCTGCTGAGCCATCCTGGCTGCTACCATTTGCACTGCAGTTTAGCATATGGATTTGCACGGGCTAGGGCTGGGGATCGAACCCTGGACCTCATGGATTACAAAGCAAGTGCTCAACCCCTGAACTATCCTGGCATCCCCATTTCTGTTGATTTTTGTTGTCTGTTTTGTAAAACCTGTTGCCTGCTTTTTTAATATGATAATATTAAACTGAGCAATACTACTAACTAATTTGCTAATTATTGCCTCATTTTACAATTCTGTCCTTTTCCAGAGCTAAAGCGAGATACCTGGGTTTCTCTGAGTGTTTCTAGATGCTGTTTAGTGGTGAAAGTTGTGTATATGAATGTGTTTGTGGTAAACCTTTCTTCCCAAGAAATATTTCATTGTAGGTCTTATACTACAAACAGCTTTGTTGAATTATAGGAAATAGAAATTGGGACATATCTGTCTGTTAATAGGTCTTTTTTACATTAATTAGTTACAGCATATTCAGAATAGTAGGTATTTTTGGAAATTTTTAATCTTTTCTGTTGCTTAATTAATTGTATATGACCAATTAAGTAAAGTATTTTACTTAGAAGTCAGAGACACATTGTCCATACATAATGTGATATTTATATTACATTTACAGTACCATATGTTTGTTTTTATAACCTTATGGTTTTCCAAAAGGCAGTCTTGTTTCTTTAACTTCTTTGCTTTGGTAGATAAACACAGAACCTAGTGGAATAACTAGAGATGGTTGGTTTTGTACATAGAAATAAATAAAGAACAAAACTGCACACTACTCAAGAAGGATAAAAATGATCCACAGCTGTCATAACTGTTGTCTGGAGGCATAGTGCCTTTTGAGAGAATAATAAAATCATAGAAATTAAAGGGATCTTAGCATCTGCCCTCCTTAATATTTTACCAGACCTACAGTGTATAATTATTATAGATCAGTGTAGATCCCATATATCCTCTTTCTCATAACAGAATAAACTAAATAAGCTGGCTTTCTTTTTATTTTTTTATTTTTATTGTTTTTGATACAGAGATAGAGAGATAGAGAGATACAGAGACAGAGAGAGAACTGAACTGGGGGAGCTCCCAGTTCAGCACGTGGGTCCGCACGGGCCAGAGCCAGGATTCGATCCTCGGTCCCCAGCACTGCAAAGTGAGCGCTTAACCCACTGAGCCATCCCTGCTTCCCCCTAAGCTGGCTTTCTTATTAGCTGATCTATTATGTCAATGTGAGGATCTGTAAATGGGTTACTAAATTTTGGAGGGTAGTAGCTAAGAAGAGAGAAGGAATGACAAAGGGCGAAGCAAACTCCTTTGCCTTAACGCTGTGTCCATCTGGGCTGGTCCATGCCAGCAAAGAGAGGCCCAGAAATGCCTGGACCGAGCATACCGCCATTGGACACTTCCTTTGGAAGAAAATTAATCTTTAAGCAAGTGAATATTTTTTGTTGATTTGCTCTGCAGCTTTTTTGGGGGGAACAATACTCTCTCCTTTGGAGACTTGGTCCTCCCTCAACCCTAACCATGTTCTAAGAGGACTGTCAATCAGAGTTTCAGGGCCTCGTCCACCAGAGTGGGCAGATGGCTCCAGGCAGGTCATCTTGAGTGTTTTCTGGGAATTTAGAGTGGAATGAGGAAGAGGTTTTGTTCTCCATTGGTGAAGCTGCTTTTCGTTGAATGTAGAGCACTGTGAGATCTGACCCAAAATGAGGTCTTAGTAAAGATAACAGCTGGGGTCCTGATGACATTTCAGGGTCCTGGAAGCCAGCTTACCCTCACCTTCATGACTTGGATGTGAATTTAGTTATGATACTGAATATATTACTCTTTTTTTTTTTTTTTCCTAAGCTACTTCGAGTTAGACTTGAAGCCAGCGGTCTTAAAGTAGGGCAGTGTTTCTCAAACTTGAGAGTTTATTCTTCCCCGAGGACTCAGATCTGAAAAATTCATTTGAATAAAAACAGAGATTCCTGGCTTAGGACGGACAGTTTGTAGATTTGATCTATTCAGTAGCTTTAGAACCAGGTAGGAGTAGGTTTCAGTACTGGTTCTGCCACTTACTAGTTTTGTGACCTTGAACATGTTAATTATCCTCTTTGACCTTTATTTTTTTACTTGTGAAATAGGAATACCCTTATGAGTAGTAGCAAGAATTCAGATGATGTATCTGAGTACCTAGCTCAATGCTAATGCAGTGCTCATACTCAAGAAATGTTAGTATGTTACCCCTTCCCTCTCAATTCTCTCAGAAATGTGCGTATGCAAAATACATAGCAAATCTTGTGCAGGCATGCCTTGGAGATATTGCAGGTTTGGTGCCAGACCACCACAATAAAGCTAGTATTGCAATAAAGCGAGTCATAATCTTTTTGCTGGTGGAGGGTCTTGCCTTCAATTTGTAAAGCATAATAAAGTGAAGCACAGTAAAACGAGGTATGCCCGTTAAGTGTTAACTTCATAGGGTTTTTCATATTGTGATGTACTGGTCTTTGGTTAATTATTTTAAATAGTTAAGTTGTTGTCTTTGTTACAAATGATTGTACATATTTTTCATTGTAAATGATAATTGTCAAATCAGATTTGACTTAAAAATTTTAATATGTTAAACTAAAGCTTAGATTCCTATTGTTGAGATGACTGAAGATTTTGAGGACTAATTGAATTGTACATTTCTTGAGGGCAGGTACAATCTTCAACGTGTTTTTGTCTTTTTTTCTCAAAGCCCTTAACAGTGCTAGGTATGAATAAGCCATGGATTTTTGTTTGTTTGTGTACTGATAAGGCCTTTATTTATGTAGTAATCAGAGGGCTTTATGGAGATACTGAAGTTTGAGGAGCCATTTCTCTGATAAAAGATGGGGGAAAAAGTGTAACCTTGGCAAATCTATGAAGGACATTCCAGGATATGTACCTAGGAGTAAATTTGAAAGCAGGGGCTGAGAAGCAGAAGAACAACTTGCTTGAAAGATATGGAAAACCTGAGTAGTTTGACAGATAAAAGAATGAAATAGTTTATAGTGTGGGTATTGGATTTGTCTTAAAGTATGGTAAAATCTACTGTGTAACCTTAAAGATGAGAAACGTGTGATCAAAGCCAGGAGGGAAGATAATTTCAGAAGCAATACAGGTATCTCTAAATGAAGGCAAAAACAAACAAACAAACAAACAAACAAATATATATGTGTGTGTGTGTGTGTGTATATATATCCGGCTGCAAAAATCTTAATAAGTGATTAAATGTGTTTAACTAAAATAGTTAAGTACCTCATATGCAAAAAGCATTGTTGTGGGGAAAACAAACAAACAAACAAACTAGCCAAGTAAATGAAAGCCTGGAGCATCATAAAATCTTTGCCTCTTTCACACTGACAGTAATAAATAGGCCAAAAAATCTGCTAGAGTCTCAAAAGGTATGATTGTCAGCTAGCTGTCAAGGTAAAAGAGAATTGCAGGACTGTAAGCTTAACCTCTGCAACTATAAAATATTCTGGAAGAAGAGCAAGATAATGAGCCAAGACTTTTAAAAGTATAGGTAGGGGTAAGTATCTACCTATCTGGGTGACTTCCTACAGAAGAGGTTCTGTCAAAAGGCTCACAGAAGTGACAGGCCTTCAAGGTGTCCAGAATCTCACTTGTCCTCTCTGGCTTTAGAGTTGGTTTTCTTCACGTACCCCTTTATTCACTCCAATTTTTACACGTAAGTAGAAATTTTGCTTAAATAGCAATAGTATTATGCTTTCATATTCTTGGTTAACCAGAAAGTTCTATCCAGAAGGTGTTTACTCCTGGATCTAAGTCAATGTAGGAAGCCAAAAAAGAAATTACACTCAATGTTGGTGCTGAGCCCAGTGTCAAACTTTTTTTTTTTTTTTTAAATCAACAGCCTGGTGGTTATAATAGATAATTTGCTTATTAAATGTATGTATTTTGTTAGGCTGAGATGAGGAATCCAAAAGATCTTTGAAATTAAGATTAGATTTTAAAGTCACCCCAGTAAACTAGGTGGTTTTGAAGGAAACAATTCAGACTAGATTATCTAGTTTTCCTTGAGGCAGCCTAGAGGTAGTTAAGAATGGGGGCTTTGGGAAGCTGAGGTGGCTCAGCGGCTTAAGTGCTCGCTTTGAACCCAGGGGACTGAGGATCGAATCCTGGCCCTGGCCTGTGTGGACCCATATGCTGAGCTGCGGAGTGCCCCCCAGGTTGGTTCTCACTGAGGTGAGACCCCGGCCCAGTTCCTGCCCTGTGCAGCCCCGCCCACCTGTGGAATGAAACTATGTGGAAAAACCAATGATGTGCAACTATGGAGACTGTTCTGGGCCCTCCCCCTTCTTTCTGTCTCTGTATCTCTCTCTCTCTCTGTCAAAAACAATAAAAAATAAATCTTTAAGTATGGGGGCTTGGAAAGCTGGAATGGCTCAGTGGGTTAAGCGCTCACTTTGCAGCGCCGGGGACCCAGGATCAAATCCCAGCCCCGGCCTGTGTGGACCCATGTGCTGAACTGGGGAGTTTCCCCAGTTCGGTTCTCTCTCTGTCTCTGTATCTCTCTCTCTCTCTCTCTCTCTCTCTCTCTCTCTCTCTCTCTCTCTCTCTGTCAAAAATAAATAAATAAATAAAGTAAATAAAAAAAGAATGGGGGCTTTACAACCAAATGGTTGTAAATGGTTTGAGTTCAGATAGGCATTTACAATAGAGTTCTAATGATGTGATAGGGGAAAGAATAAATCACCCAAAACTATACTCTGGGGTAAGTATTGTTTTATCTTCCTATAGAAACAACTTTATGAGAACTGTAACCTAACATCATGCTCTTGGTTTTAGTTTATAGACTAAACAGTTCTCTAAGTCAGTTTTTTTCTGAAAAAGTACATCAGTTAAAGGTAGTACAGACATTATCCCATAGTGGTCAAGAACCCAGACTGAGAAGCCGTCCTGCCTTGGTTCAGATCACACTTCTGCCACAATTTGGTTGCTACTGTGGGTCCATTACTTCTTTCCATGCTTTTGTGTCTCCATCTATAAAATAAAGATAATAATAGTATCTACCTCAGGGGGTGAATAATCCCTGGGAAATGTTCAAACTGAGTCCAGTACATATTAAGCACTCAGTAAGTATTGCTATTGTTATGAAAGACACTCTGCTCTGGTGATTCCGTTATTAAGTCACAGATGAAAACTTTCTGTGGCTGCAAACACTACAAACATCCCTCCCAAATATAACAGCTAAATATGTCCATATTCTATCCTTCGAGAATAATCTCCCCAAAGCTAGATATAACAGAAAGATTACTTCTTACCCAGTCAACACTTCCATGTATCCCACGGCGTGGTGCTGACTCACACACAAAGGGTATTTCCTAAAAGTCTACTTCATGTATTATATATGCCAGGTACTCAAAATACGAGGATAAAAATCACACCAGGTTCTTATGGTCTGGCAGAGGAGATAATGTTGAGTGACTTAAAATGTTTACCCTTTTTTGGAGAGGTTTAGCAGGGATGTGGGGGCATTGTGGGACTTCGAATCTTCTCAAACCATTTAACAGGCCTTTCTTCCACTAAGTCTCAAAGTTCTCCCTAGGTTTCTAAAACACTTTCCTTTTCACTTTGCTTTCTTAATGATAGCAAAAATACTACAGACTCACTTTAGAAAATTTGACTCAATGGTATTATAGGCTATATTTTTCTAATTTTTTCCTATTTTATATATATTTTTACTTTCTGTATCTTTTTCTCTGAAAATCAGGAAAACTTAAAATGGAAAAGTTGGAGAAGTACAGAAAATATGCATAGGCTGGAAAAGTTACCCATAATTCTACTTTTCTTAACATTTTGACATATTTTCTTTAGCTATTTTGTCTTATGCTTATTATATTATTTAGCTGAGACCATGCTGTGTGTATGTATAAATAATTTTATCTTACAGGGTTATTGTGAATATAAAATATTGTGTCTAATCTTAAAACACATCATCTGATAGACTTATATAAACATTCAATAATTGTTAGCTATTACAGTTATCACACTTTTTTTATTTTTTTATTTTTTTATTTTTATTTTATTTATTTATTTATTTTATTGTTTTTCACAGAGAGAGAGAGAGAGAGAGAGAGAGAGAGATACAGAGACAGAGAGAGAACTGAACTGGGGGAACTCCCCAGCCCAGCACGCAGATCCGCACGGGCCGGGGCCGGGATTCGATCCTCGGTCCCCGGTGCTACAAAGTGAGCGCCCAACCCACTGAGCCATCCCGGCTTCCCCTACACTTCTTTTTTTAACCTCTCACAAACAAAGCATTGTCTCCATATAATTAGAAAGTCCTCATAAGCATTTTTAAAGATTTATTTTTGTTTTTGACAGAGAGAGAGAGATACAGAGACAGAGACAGAGAGAAGGGGGAGGGCCCCGAACAGTCTCCATAATTGTACATCATTGGTTTTTCCAGTTTCATTCCACAGGTGGACACAGGGCTGCACAGGGCAGGAACTGGGCCAGGGTCTCACCCCAGTGAGAACCGAACTGGAGGCACTCCCCAGTTCAGCATATGGGTCCACACAGGCCGGGGCCGGGATTCGATCCTCGGTCCCCAGGGCTGCAAAGTGAGTGCTTAATCCACTGAGACATCCCGGCTTCCCCTTGCATTATTTTTTAATGACTGCAAAATATCCTGTAATAATGGATGTAGTATGGTTTACTTTTTCTTTCCTTTATATTATATTTGAACATGTAGGTTTCATCTAAAATTCTCCTACTGTAAATAATGTTTTCCTAATTATTCTAAAATATAAGCTTGTCTTTGCATTTCTTATTACTTCCTTGGACTAGATTCCTAGAAAGGGAATTAGTGAGTCAAAATGTTTGAACCTTTTAAAAGATCTTTGATGGACACATTGCCAATTTGCTTTCTAGAAATTTTACTTAACTCCATGCTTTCACTCTGGCCAAGAGGTAAATTAAGGGGCTATGTCAGAAAATCCTCTCTAGCCTTAGGGATTAACTTTTAAAAAATTATTATTACTTTTTAATGGGAAGTGGTTTGTAATTTTAACAAATTTCTTTGCTTGTTTCATAATTAAAACATGGATTTGTGTGAATCTCTTATATATTAAGGTTATTTATTCTTGCTTTGTCATATTTGTTGAAATAGTTCCCCACATTTGTATTATTTTTCTTTTCTGTTTTCTTTTAATAATTCAAATTAATTGGTTCTTTTCTTCCTAATTTTTCTATTGCTTTTGAGTTTAGAACATCCTCTGTCCATAGATACACCTTTTTTTCTCCTAATTTATATAAGTAAACATTTACATTTAGCTCTTTTTTTTTTTTTAACTGAACGGGGGCCTCACCACATTTGGGAAGCACACCCCAGTTCAGCATGTGGGTCCGCCTGGGCCGGAGCCAGGATTCGATCCTTGGTCCTTGGGGCTTCAAAGCGAGTGCTTAATCTGCTGAGCCATCCCGGCTTTCCCTACATTTAGCTCTTTAACACCTTGAAAACATATTTTTCTCTATGGGGTGAGGTGATTTCAGTATATTCCCAATAGCACATAGAAATTTTCTTCTATTAACTATTTAATTACATCATATTATAATATTTTCTCAATTTGTCTTCTTTATGAGGCTTAAATATTAATTTTTTAAATTTTTACCCCCAGCAGCTACCACGGTACCTTCCACTTTGTAGACACACAACAGATACTTGATAAGTGAAAGAAATAAATACATGGTTATATATAATTGGTCCTGGAAGATTTTTGAGGCATGATGAATTATTCATCTTTCTTAGCTTTAAATACCTTAAGAGCAATTCTATAGTTATTTTAACTTCAAGTTAGTTCCCATTCCAGAGCATCCACCAGAATGAATTGGAGTGGTTTAGTCATAGAAATAATATGAAAATGACTTGTACCAGTAAGTTAAATTTTTAGTTTATAGTAGGATTTGTATCTAACCAGTAACTGCAAGCTCTGTACCTATTATCTAAGCCACATTTTTACTGGATATTTTCCCAAACCTATCCTGCTATACCTAAAAGTGTACCTTTATAGTGATCAGAATACTCAAGTAAAAAGCTATGATTTAAATCATAACACTCAAATATTTTCAAACTTGACATCATACCTGGGTTCCATTCTCCTATTTCCAGCTGCTTTCTAGATGTCACTTACCTGTACCTGTTGATGCCACTTCAAATTTAATTTCAAAATGGAAATCCTATTTACCCTCACCTTCCTGCTGATCCTGTCAGCTCCCACAAGTCCAACACCAGATCCTGTTCCTTACTCTGGTTTGGAAGACCAGAGTAGGAAGGTTGTCAGCCACCCAGTTGTCTGGGTGAAAAAATCTGTTGTTATTTACTCCCTAACCCCATGTTCTTAATCAGTCACCACATCTTAATCTATTTAACCTCTACAGTATTTTTTTCTTTTGTCTCTTCTCCATCTCAACTTCCACTGGCCAGCCTCGAAATCACTGATCTGGACATTGCCATAACCTCTTAATTGGCCTCCTGGCTTTCCCATCCTACATACATGATTTTTAAATGGGGGTGTGCATTGGAAAAAATCCTTTTGCCCGTAGAGATTCAGATTTGTAGTTTGGGCATCTTATTTTGCAAAAAGCTTTCTAGATGATTACTATGCATACCTCTAATAAAAACCCGTATTTTACAAGCCCCTAGAGTTGTCCTTTCAAAACCCAACTATAGTCACATCATCCTTTGGCTTAAAAACTTTTAGGCTTCCCCCACGGCCTATCATACATATGAAGTCCAAACTTCTTAGCTTGTGATAGAAAAGGCATCATTCACATCCTGGCCCTAATCTACCTTTCCAGGTACATGTTCAGCTTATTCCCCTTCATGGGCCTTTGAATCAAGCCAAATAAGTCACACCCAAGTATGCTGTGTACTTTGGGATTTCTATGCCTTTTTCCATACCATTTCTTCTATCTAAGGTGCCCTTAACATTTTTCTCTATCTCTCCTCCATGTTATTTCACCTTGAGTACTCTTCCACCTCATTCCTCCAGGCAGGAGTAATTGTTCTTCATCTGTGACCCCTCAACACTCTGTCTGTACTGGTATTGCTGCTCTCCTTACTTTTGCATTTTGATGATTTGTCTACAGATCGATCTTCATCTGTATAATACATAGTTAAGTCATTGAGATAAAGATGGTCTTACTTATCTTTTATAAATAGGCATCTACTAAGAATGCCTCCTTCTCTTTGATTAAGAATTAAATTCTCTCCAAGTCTTCTGTTTATACCCACCTCTTCTGACTAGCAGATTACTTTCTATCTGTATCATTCATCTGCTTGTATTTCCTCATCAAGACAATTGACATGTCTTATTAACAAAGAAGAAACCCCATCAAATCTCTGTACCAAGTGATGGTTGATGGTCATGTGGATATCATGAAATGCATTAGTATCTAAGTATACCTTGCTGAGATCTTCACCAAAGGAAGATACAGACCATCTGGTGACATGTTCAAGGTATGCAACGGGTTTTGAATGTTAAACAAAACATTCAAAACCTGTTGCATACCTTTTGAAGGCCAACAAAACCAATTTGATGAGTTGAGTCAATTCTATTGCATTGTAAGTTTTTGTCTTTATTCCTGGAAGCATTCTTTACAGCTTTGTCTTATAAGAACTATGAAGATTTTTTTTTAAGCCAGAAATTATTTTTGGTGTATTACACATCTCCTAAAATGACATCTGAACTATTAGCTTTCACAGTAAATTGTGCGTCTAGTGGTAGGTCCTATAATAAAGACCCCCCTTTATGTTTTCAAATGCCTCTTTCATCTGGAACTGCAAACACATACCTATTTCTCTATCAAAACATGTTAGAAGTTCAAAAGAAGTATGGAATTTGGGGCAGTTATGATTAGTTTACAGCTTACAATGTAATCATTGCTGTCTGGCTTTGAATATTAGAAAGAAAGGCTTTGATATGTATGCTATAAGATAATATCTGAACATGATATTTGCCAAGAGATGAAAATGAATATTAAAGACTTGTGGCATCAGATCAAACAAAATCCTACAAATCGTGAAATTTTATCACATGGATTTATGTTTAAGGAATTAAAAAAATATTTTTCTATTGTTGTTTTTCCTCTGAGAATGTCAGAAAGGAAATTGAATGCAGTAGTATCTTCAGCATTGAAATGTACTAGGTAACTAGTTTTGAAAGCAACATGAACACATCCTTATCTTGTTTTGGAAGTGGGTTGCTAATAATAATATATTAAGGAAGCAAAGTCCATTCTATTTCCAGGACCAAAATGTTTCTGGTGCCCTCAAGTATGAAAAGCCTATGATGCTGGATTTGTTTCTTTCATAGAAATTGTCTCCTTGTTCCATTTGGACACTTGATTTAAAAGAACTGGTGGTAAACACATAAATTTAAGACTAAAATTAAACTAATATCTGTTCATTTCTGTTATTAATCAACATAAACCGATTTGTTAATTGATAATAACTCAGTACAGCTGCTGGGGTTAGTAGGCTTGAAAGTTTGGAGCACAATTGGATCTGTCTGGAAGATAGGTAGTAAGATCTAAATAAGATCTAAATAATATGAGCTTGAAATCTGGCCTAGAAAGGTATGCTTCAGTTCTGAATATCTTACTTAGGGAGGGGCTTGTCACACAAAGGGAAGGTGTGTAACAGTAAGCATAACACTATGGCTTAAAAATCAAGATACCTGTATTTGTTCCCTGAAATTTACTTTCCATCTTTGATCCTTTCAATTACATGGAAAATCATTAAAGATTTTCTTACGTAGAAATTGGCTTTATTTTTAAGTGTATAAACAGACATATGTAGAGATAAAGGGATCCATCCATCCCTCTTAAACTTTCCTCTAGTAGTCTTGGCTTTACCTGAAAATTTTCCCTTGAGACTTTATTTGAATGTACTATGAAACCTGCAAAACAATACAGGCTCTGGTCTCTTAATATTTATGAACACTTGCTAAGTATAGCCTCTACACAAACATTTTGTATAATTAATTCAGCTCTTTAAGATGAGGAGAAACCATGAGGTAGTTTCCAAAATACCTAACGATGAGGGAAAGATTTTTCTGCTTTACTTTTATGATTTTGATGGACATATTTGTCTGAAAAGTGCTTCTTTATTAGGAGAGAAAGTAAGAGATTTCCCAGGAGGAATATTTAGCAATAGTCATGTGGCTCCAAATGCAAGACAAAAATGCTTTGTAGCTGAACCTGGTAGGGAGGGAGAGGGGTTAAAGAAAGGCTGAAAGGTCAGATCATAGATTCCTTTTAATAAGTTTGGATTAATTCATTCAAGATACTCACAAGACGGAGAAATAGACCTAGAGTTAAAAAAACCAGCAGCTAAAGACATGTTATTAAAAACACTTACCTTCAAATTTATATGTGGGTTAGGTTATAAAAGCATTCTGGCCAGAATATAGGTATAAAATGTGGCTCATTGTTAAGATTCTAGTAAAAGATTAATAAAAGAATTTAGTAATTAAGAGTTTGTTTTGTAAAAGATATTCAAGCGAAGTCTGAGGGGAGGAAATGAGCTCTAACCAAGTGTCAGGAAAAGTGTGCACACTGCTGTTGTGATCTTTGTAATATGCCAAACACCTCATAATCCTGTAAATACCTACAATGCAAACTAAGTAGTGAAGTGGCAGGACTCTGATTCTTAATGCTTTTTAAAATTTATCTTATTGTTTTAAGAGAAATTGAGAGAGACAGAGAGAAGTGGAGAGGGCCCAGAGCAGTCTCCATAGTTGTACATCGTTAGTTGTGACATGGTTTCATTCCACACAGGTGGATGTGGGTCTGTGCAGGGCAGGAACTGAACTGGGGGCCTCCCTCATGGGAGGCAAGAACCTTTGCCATTGAGCCATCCTAACAGCCACCAGCTGCTCCACAGTTCAGCATATGGGGTTGCACGGTCCCAGAACCAGGAACTGAACCCTGGACCTCACAGTTGGGAGGCAAGCACTCAACTGCTGAGCTATCCTGGCATCCTCAGCACTCCGATTCTCGTGTACTAAAACTACAAAACAAAAGAAACCAAGGGTCCAGTCCAGTAGCAGCATGTGTATGATTCCTTACTCCTCCTGGGATAGCACAGCTGTGTGGTCCTTGGGTTTTGCTCAAGAGAACCCTTCTTGTTGAATTTACTTCGTCTGGAAGGATCGATTCCTGCCCCCACTCCTCATGGGTCCCACTGTACTTATCTGGAGTGACCGTTGGTTCTTTTGCCCTTATCACTCTTTCATTTGTTTCCCCTATTTCTGTTGGTAATTATTAATATAAGGTAAATGTCTTTTCTTTCAGTCCTCCTCGCACTCTGACTAACATGAATGACTCCGTGGTGAGCCACGTGTCCTCCGGAGTGCCCACTCCCACCAAGAGGTATGTGTGGCTTGTGCCTCAGTCGCCGCTCAGAGTTGGGGGCAGGCCTCTGGCCTGGGAAGCAAAACACCCCACAGGGCAGAAAGGACTGGCTTTCTTTCTCATTGTGTTCTACTTTTCATCTTTTCTTTTCCCTACTCACTTGTAAGTAGAACAACTGAAGTGGTCTGCTTGTGAGTGGTGCCTGTGGTGAAAACGGCATTTGTGACAAACAGTGAACGTACAAGGTCTGTCCGGAAAGGAGCCAGCCGTGCAATATGAAAAACAGGCATTTATGGCTGGATTTTTTCCGGACGGCTCTCACGTCAAAGCAGACTAGGCATGTTTGAGGTCTTACTTTTCTAAACATTAAACAGCATTTGGATTTCAACAGTTTTGTATTTGAGCTCTTTCTGTGTCAAAGATGGACTCTGTGTCCTTATTAGACTGTGTATTGAGTTAATCCTTTGTAGTCTAAATCATTCTGCATGTGATTCATAAACGTTTAGGTTGTAAAGCCTGAGTGCCTCTCTTAGATACGCAAGGAGTTCCTTTTTAGGGTCCTCCTTTCTCTTCTTTATTTAATTTACTTTTCTCCAAAATACTCTTAGGCAGGACTTAAAAGAACTACATAAAGTGGCTTATTTTATATTTGATTTAAGCTGTTCCATGACTAGAGCAATGCAGAAACTCCCTCAGTGGCACAACCATTAACGGATTCTTTCTAACTCAAAGAGAAAAAAAGACATTCCAACCCACTCCTCAGGTCCTTCCTGAAGTAATCCACTTTGTGTCATAGGTACTGATTGCTTTGAATTAATTCAGCTATAGAACTATCATCTCCTTGATAGTACTTTAACTTAATATATGATTGATGTGGCACTATTAAGCCCCAGGTGTAATAGTAAGTGGCCAGCTGCAATTGTCAGTGACAAAACTATTTTTGAAAATGGTTTCAGATAATATAGTACAGCCTGGATTAAGATTTTTATTTTAAAGTTAGCATCTCAGCTAGCACCTCTTTCTGGATAGGCTTAGTCAGGCCCGGAGGTGGTTATCACAGACAGTCTAGAGGCTGCTGACCTGCAAACCAAAGGCAGCCAAAGCCCTTAGCAGAGCAGAAAGCAAGACTGGACACTGTAACTTATCAAGAAGAGTGATGGCTAGAGTAGAGGCTACCTGGGAACAAGATGCCCCTTCCCAATAAAGTAGTCATTTGAATTTTAGGAGGAGATTGCCTTTATATTCAGGAGGACGTTATGATATAACATGTGAACATTAATTGCCTAATTCATAGATTTGGCTCTTCCTGGCCCCAGTTACCAAACAGTATAAATTTCCAGCTAATAATTTACTTCCCCAAGGACTCTTCAGTTTTTCTTTCCTCTGAATATCATCGGACCCATGTCTCTAGAGTCTGTTGAAAGCCAGCTGTCACCTCAGTCAAAGAGCCTTCCTCTGCTGGGACAGAGAATCCTCAAGGGGGGAAATCCTCCAGAAATAAGAGGTTTCCTTTAGCACTCAGCATAAGACATATATCACTGAATTAAATAACATGCACAGTAGTAAACATGCAGGAAAAATCTAAGAGTCTCAGTTTCTATCTTTTCATTCAGCAGTGCACAGTAAAAGTAATGATAGCCACAGTGGTCAAAAATAATACTATATTATATATTGGTCCAAATAGAAGATGGCCTCAAATGTAAGGGTTACTTCTTACAGAAGAAAATCTTATAAATGGCAAAGATGCTGGCTATCACGTGGGATACTGTGAATTATGTTTCTGAGAGGTCCCACCCTCGGGGTTTGTCCTGTATAATATTCTTCTGTTATTTCCATATTGATACTTCTATAATTGAAAAGAAATTTTATCCTTGCCTTAGACCAAAAAAGTTTCTGGAAATGTTAATGAAAATAAAATTTTGTAAAATATTAAATTGCTTTCTTTTAAAAGAATCAGAGTAGTATACCTGAAAAACAACCAAAACCTTTTACAACTCTAAAACAGAGGCTAAAATCCCCCTCCCCTATCTGATCCCCTCTGAGGTTTGCTTCTGTCCCTCTTCTTCCCCAAAGTTCAGCATGTGAACTATAATATTATGCTCTGTTCTATTGCACTGTTTTAAGTCATACCACATATTCAGATCAATATGGAAAATGAAACTAATACTTATTATTTTTAATGTCTTATAAAGCTTTATCTTTATAAATATTTAAACTTTTACAACTCTGTGGGCATTTCCTAAAACTGCAAGATCTGACAATCAAGTTCGCAAACTTGCCACCATACACTTATGTTGGCAGCAGTGTACAAACAACTCAGGAAGGTTTCATAACCTTGGTATTTCAGTGTCTCACAGCTGTGTTCGTGTCGATGTGTGGCGATGTCTTGATGAGTGGTATTCATTATTGTTGCGTGTATCATGAGGATGTTGTAGCTTGAATTAGATCAATGAACAAACATTAAATTTCTTGCTAAAATTGGCAAGAGTGGAAGCAAAATCAGGGACATGTTAGTCAAGTGTACAGGGGTAATGCCATGAAGAAAACGTCAGTGTACAAATGGATTAAACTTTTTTTTGAGGGAAGAGAAAATGTCACTGATGAAGAGAGGTCAGGGCGGCCAGTAATGAGCAAAACTGATGAAAACATTGTAAAAATTCATTGAATTGTGTGTCAGAATTGTTGGCTGACTCTGAGAATCATAGCAGACCAAGTAAACATCTATAGAAAAACAGTTAGAAAAAGCTTAACTGAAAATCTTGACGTGAGAAAGTGTGTGCAGAAATTGTCCCTAAGAAGCTCACTGATGAACAAAAGCAAAGAAGAGTTGAAGTTTGCCAAGACCTTTTGGAGAGGCAAGGCGATGTTTTGGGCCATGTTATCACTGGTGATGAAACATGGGTGTACCAATACAACCCTGAAACAAAATGTCAAAGTGCACATGGAAGTCAGCCAATTCTCCATGACCAGAAAAGTTCCATCAGTTCAAATCAAGAGTCCAAACAATGTTGCAAACCTTTTTTTATTTCAGAGGGTTTGTTCATTATCAATTGGTACCAACTGGACAAAGAGTCAACCAAGTTGACTATTTGAAAGTGCTGAAAAGGCTGTGTGTAAAAATTAGACAAAAACAACCTGAACCTCTATATGCTGAACTGTGGTGCAAATGGTAACCACCGAGCCCCATGGCAAAGGTTCTCGCCTCTTATGTCGGAAGCCCCCAGTTCAGTTCCTGCCCCACGTGACTCAATATCCACCGGTGTGGAATGAAACCATGTCACAACTAATGATGTTCAACTATGGAGACTGCTGTGGGCCCTCCCCCTTCTCTCCCTCTCTCTTACCTTCTCTCAAACAATAAATCTTAAAAAAAAACAAAACTGAATTTTTATTTTGCCAACAACTCATGGCTCTGGCACCACAAGGCAGCAGCTCACACAGCACGTCTGTGAGGGAGTTTTTAGCCCGTAAACAAGTAAGTGTGTTGGAACACCACCCTACTCATCTGCTCTGGCCCCCAGTGACTTTTTTCTTTACCTGAAGATAAAGGAAATACTGAAAGGAGGACATTTTGATGACATTAAGGACATCAAGGGTAATATGACAATGGCTCTAATGGTCATTCCAGAAAAAGAATTGCAAAATTGCTTTGAAGGGTGGACTATGTGCTGGCGTCAGTGCATAGCTTCCCAAGGGCAGTACTTCGAAGGTGACCGTAGTGATATTCAGCAATGAGGTGGATGGCACTTTTTCTAGGATGAGTTCACGAACTTAATTGTCACACCGCATAAGGCCATATCAGAAACCTTTAGTATGAAACTTTATACTTTGTACATTTAGTTGGTATATTAGTATCAACTCTTAATTTCAGGTATTAAAATTTAACTTTAAAAAGCACAAACCCAGTTAAGCAAGATGAGAAATTTCTAATGATCTATATATCACTGTGCTTATAGTTAGCAGTACTGTACTGTACTTTTAAAAATTTAAGAGGATAGATCTCCTGTGTTCCTACTCCAGGAAAAAATGGGGAAAAGTGGGGCGGGGCACAAGTCCACAAAGGCAAAAGCAGAAAGGGAAGGGTAGGAGGGTCTGTGAATCACAAAAGCACACCAGGATGCCCTCCCAGGGGGCCATCTTCCTCCCCTCCTACTGCAGAACAGCTACTCAATACTACCGAAGGCTTCTGACGAATCCTCAGCCCTGCCAGTCAAGCTGGGCTTCCCTGCCCTTGGAGAACACTCCAAGGATTCTGTGCTGCCCATATGCCCACACACACTTCCCAACACACTGTCATTTTCAGAGTTTTCCTTCTTTACATCATGCAGCTGTCCTTACACATCTGCACATGCCGGCACGTGGTTTGCAGGCAGGAGTCCTGTCTGCCTCCTGGAGGTACATGGGGCCCCAGACATCTTGGCTGTGTATATTCGTCCAGATCCTGTCTGGGTATGTCTTTTTTGTGGTTCAGTAGCCCGTTTTACCATGGATCAAATGATGCGTATTGAGCATTCAAACCCCCAGTATGCAAAGTAGAGATCTAAAAATAGGATAATTGTAATTTAGGGAAAGGTAGAAAGGAAGTAACAGAAAACATAGCGTGTTAAGCCACATTTGCCTATGTTTCCTCTAGGAGCACCACTAAAATGACAGTAAAGACATTTTTGGAGTAAAAACCCCACAAGAACAAAGAAAAATGGAAGATGAGACAATAGCAACAACATTTTTGAACCAACAAAGCAGATGGATGAGTGGTAACTGTTTTTACAAATAGGAGAAAACAGAGCCCTAAGCTGACAGTGTGAGAATCCTAGAAGAAAGGCCAGCCCAGGAATTGGAAGTCTCCTAGAAGGGGGATACAGAACAGCTGGCTAGTCATCAGTGTAAGAAGCTCTTAGAGCCTCAGATTGTAGTAACTGGGCAACTGCTCCTACCCCACTCTGCCAAAGAGTTGAGGTTTATGTTTGGAGTTTCTAGAATAGTTACAACTCTCATCAAACCCTAGTTGTCTTAATAATCTCACTCCTGGTAGGCTGAGTGGTCAAAAATAATACCATATTATATATTGGTCCAAATAAAAGATGTTCTCAAATATAAGGGTTACTTCTTACAGAAGAAAACCTTATAAATGGCAAAGACGCTAGCTATCATGGCTTTCAGACAACCCATCTTTCTCTCTTGTAATACTATACTGACAACCTGAAGAAGTCACTCCTACATCCTGTTATTCTGCTCCAGGTGTCTGGAACTCTAATCATAAGGGGCACAAGATCAAAGTCCCAGGGTCCTAGAAAAAATAGTTTAACCAGTTGCTGTGCTTGATAGCCCTATAGCAAAGACATGTATTTGCCCCTCCCTGGGATGGAGAATTGTGTTACCACCCACACCGGAACTTGACTGAACTAATTTTACTCTTGTTATACCCCACTTCCGGTACCAGTTTAGATTTTAGAACTCTTGTCTGTAAATGACAGAAACTCAATTTGAATTAGCTTAGAGAAAACAAGATTTTTTTGTTTGTGTCACCCAATTGGAATGACCAGAGCAAGGGGAACTCATTTAGGGGTTTTCCTGCTGCCTTCCCTCCCATCCTACTTCCCCCAGCCCCCAGCATCCTTGCTCCTTTAACTGCATGTCAGATTCTTCCCTAATACAGCTGTACCTTTTTCACACAGCAGAGAATAGAGCCCCAGGATTCCTGCGTTCACTTTCCTTACCCTCACTACCCTGTGTGGGTGGCCATTCTCCTAGTTCCAAGTTGAAAAGTCCCAGTGAAAGCTCTGTTTGGTCAATCTTAGATACTGTTACCCACCCAAGGGTTTTCTGTTTGGTGGGGGTCTGCTGTCTCTGGAGAAAGTAAGGGTACTAGAGAGAGACATATTAATAGCTATAGGCTTCTTTTTGTGTGTGGTTTCTAAAAAAAAAAAGAAAGAAATTTGTATGTGTAAGTATATTACATCATATCTCTATTTGCCTCAGTTTGTTTCAGGAGACATATTTTCTCCTGACCACCTCATTTTTATTTCTCTCAAGCACTACATAATACTTTCTATTCTGTTCAGTTTATAAAGATGTATTGTGTGGGATCATAACACCATTTTAGGATGGTGACAGGTTGATATTAGAGCCACTAATTCTGAATAGTTACTAATTGCTAGGAATCTTAAGATATTGTCAGTTAGAACTTTTTCACTTTAACACAACTTTACAAGAAGAAAAAGCAGTTTTTAAAGGCCAGGAGATCTTACAGTAAGAACATTATTTCTGAGCTGTAGAAACATGACCCAGTCATGAGATTAGGTGCACTATAATAGTATTAAAATAGCTTTCTGACTGAGTGTCAAGGTAAAGAGCTATCTTGTTATCTGTGGAATACAGGAGAGTGACAAAAGCCACACAGTCTGCTGTTGTTTAGGCTGAAAACAACAGAGATGGGGAAAGTGAGGAAGGAGGCAAAATGAAATTGGTCAAAGCCAGAAACTGTCCATTTGTGGACTTGGGCCACTGATTATCTTCCTTCCTATGAACTGAGAAAAACAGAGTTTGGTTGAAAAACACAAATTAGTGAGGATTTCAATATGGTCAGGAAGCAGCTAGCTTGTATAAATTCCTGAGAACCGCTCCAAGGACACACTAGCATTCTCTTGTTTCTCTGATCTTTTTTTGAAAGACAGAAAAGCAGAGTAATTGAAAATTAGTGCATAATCTTATAGAACTGCAGGGCCCTTGGTGCTGGCAGATTTCCAAAGTCCATCCAATAGCCCTGACAGAACTCCTGTTTTTAACTGCTCCTGGGTTGGGATTAAATTCCATTTCCAGTCACACATCAAAGGTAAACCCTTCAGCAATTCTAACTCAGATTAGGATAAACAAAAACATTATGCATACATATTTATATTATGTATAATAATACAATTTTTTTATTAAAAAAATTTTTTTAAGTTCAAAAAGGAAATCTGTAAAAACAGGTACAACTTTGAATGTGAGTAGAACAATACAACATCCACACCCCAAACAAAGTTGTCAGAAAATTGTTGGACACTTAAAGTTCCTTATCTACTATAGGCTGCTATGATAATGCTTTTCATTTTGGATTAGATTCCCTAATTTTCTGGCAAGCAACACTCATTTTGAACAGCAGTGTTCATAGAAAGCTAAAATGGAGTTGGATGAACTGTCACTTCTAGTGAACATCTCCAGTTTCTGTTCTGCCATTCCGTTTGGAACACCCCCTGGGCAGATTTTCACTGCCCATCACTGTGCCAAAGTGATGTCTCTCCAGGAGACCGGTGACTTCCTCGGTGCTAGTGCAGTGTTGAAGCCTCAGAACTTACCTTGCTCGACCAGTCAGTGGCATTTGATACAGATGATCACTTTCTTCTGCCTAAAACGCTTCTTTCTGCACTTGTCTTCTGGTTTTCCTCTTTTCCTTCTCAGCCCCCTGTGCTAGCTTTTCCATACCTCTTTGAACTGTAAATGTTAGTATACCAGAAGAACAACATCTCTTTTCTATTTGTACTCACTCACTGTAGCTGATCCCATCCAAACTCATAGCTTTTTTTTAAGATTTATTTTTATTGTTTTTGACACACAGAGAGAGGCAGAGAGAAAGGGGAGGGCCCAGAGCAGTCTTCATAGTTTCACATCATTAGTTTTCTACATAGTTTCATTCCATAGGTAGGTGCAAGGCTGTGCAGGGCAGGAACCGGCCAGGGGCCTCCCGCATGGTAGACACAACCTGGTGAGAACCGAACTGGGGGCATACCCCAATTCAGCATATGGGTCTGTATGGGCTGGTGCCGGGATTTGATCCTTGGACCCCAGGAGCTGCAAGATGAGTGCTCAACCCATTTGGCATCCCCCAAACTCATAGCTTTTAATACTATCTACATCCTGATGACTTCCAAACTTACTTTTCAGGCCCTAACCTTTTTCCTGAGCTCTAACCTCATATCCTCTTTATAATCAGTAACTTCACCTGGGTATCTAAACCCACAATTAGCATGTTCTAAACCGAGTTCTGTATCTTCCCCCACCAAGCCTACTTCTCCCATAGTTTTCACCATCTTAGTCAATGGCAGCCCCATTCTCCTAGTTGCTCAGTGAGAACCCATGATTTTTCTCCCATCTGTCACATGACTAGATCAGCTTTCTCTAAAAACACTATCAAAAGCTGTCGGAGATCTTGCTAATTCTTAGGACTTCTGTTACTACTCTGTGCCTAGCTTCTCTTGTCTCACTTCTGGAATGTTGAAGTAGACTTCTAAGTAGATGCTTCTTCCCCTATTCTATGGCCCTTTATCCATCATAGAGCAAATGATCCTATTAAAATATAAACTAAACCTCACCCCTGCTCAAAACCCTCCAATAACTTCTCATATTAGAGTAGAAGCTAAAGCCCTTATAATGGCCTATAAGGTTATATAGCATTACTTCTTTATCTTTCTGCCACAAAGAAGCAGTTTTGTTTTGTTTTAATTTCTTTTTCTTTTTTGTTTTCATTGCTAATAGTCTTTATTTTTTCATTGTTGTTCAATTTACTGGGGTGACATTGGTTGGTAACAATTACATAGTTTCCAGGTGTACAATTCTACATTACATTGTCTATGCATCGTATTATGTGCTCACCACCCAGAGTCAGCTCTCCCTCCATCATCATATATGTTTTAATTTCTAGTTTGAAGTAGACCACTACTTTACAAAAATATGATCAAAATGAGTTACTATAAAGAGAACTTTCACTCTGGTCATGACAAAGTAACTGGTATCAGATTAGTTTATCCACTGTAAACTACTAGAAAACCAGTCTGATTATAACAATGACTTTCAGAAATTAGACAGTAAGTAGGGCAGGACTGATCTCTGAGGGATGAGAAAGCTAGGATTGTCCAGGCTTTCTGCTGAGAGGCATTTGCCCAACTCCGGTGTAGGAAACAAGTGGAGCAAAGCAGTCTTACTGAGAATGAGACTGAGGTTGGAGTTCACGGAGGCTGGAGTTTGCTGAGCAGATTATCAGAAAGAAGGACATGTGCAGAGAAAGCTCCATAAATCTGCTAGAGGACCCTTAAGACTGAAAACTTATCTGCCTTTGCATAGAATGAGATTTCACAAGATCAGCTACACCACTCCTGGGAAATTTGAAGCGGAACAGCTACCTGAGCTCACATAGTTGCTTGAGATTCAACCAACCAGAGTCAAGAAGCATCCTTGGATGCTTGAGGCATTCCATAAAGACCCCAGAAAGACCACATCTTCGGAGCAGGACAAAAATAGCCCCAGATAAAGGTTACTCTAGATTTATACTAATGAAGCTTCAAGACAAACTAGATTTATACTAATGAAGCTTAAAGACAAACCTCAAAAGGATTAAGCTGTCCACAAATAAATTAACTGACTACCAGATTCTTTGGAGGAAGACATCAAAATCCAGACATTCAACAACATAATATTCAAAATTTCTATAATCCAGTAAAAAATTTAAAAGACATAGGAAGAAGCAGGAAAGTTTGACCTGTAACTACGAGAAAATTCGTCAATATAAACAGAGCCAGAAATAACAGACAGGATGCAATTAGTGGCCATAGACTTTAAAACAGCATTGATAAATATCAAAAACTATAAAGGAAAATATGAACATAATGAGGAACCTGGAAGAAATTAAAAAGTATAAATTTAAATGTAACTTTCTGCATATATATATTGTACTTTAATTTTATAAATTTTAAATAAAATAAAACTTCTAGAGTTGAAAGGGATAATACCTGATATGAAAAATTCAAAGGATGGACTTAAAAGATTATAAATTGTAGAATAAAAGTCCACTGAACTTAATGATGTACCAACACAAACTATCCAAAATGAAGAACAGAGAGAAAAAAGCCTGAAAAATGAGCAGAGCCTCAGTGACCTGCAGGACAATGTCAAGCAGTCTAGCAGAGGGGGATTTTCAAAATTTCCAAATAAATTTTTACTGATTTGATGAAAACTATAAACCCACAGATAAAAGAAACTCAACAAACTATAAGGAGGATAAACAGAAAAAAACTTCATCGAGGCACATTACAATCATGTTGCTGAAAATCAGTGATAAAGAAAATACTAAAAGCAGCTAGAGATAAAAGATATTACAGTGGAGCAAAGATAAGATTTTTCAGTGACTTCTCATTAAAAACAATGCAAATTAGAAGGAAATGGGATAGCATCTGAAAATGCTGAGAGAATTTATTTTGATTTTTTCCAAAATATATAAATTTACTGGCTTTATCCACTGAAAAGTTCTGGAAGCAGTGCCAACCCCAGAATAATGAGTACCCTAGAGCCCTCACTGTTCTCTAAACACTCTTTCCTAGTAAAGGGAACCTGAAATCTTGGAAGAATAGTGGATTTCAAGTGTAGGGCAAGATAAATTTATATACAAGATGAGACTGGGCATATTATTGCGCCAAGCAAGGAAGCTAATGAGGTCTAGTGCATATGTCAGAAAAACTTGGGAGCCTCTTCGCAGGGGCTCCTATTGGCCAAAGGTAGGACAATTTGAGCACCGCAAAGAGGATTGCAATGGATTGAAACACATCAGATACATAAAAGTCTATGAGCACATAAAAGAACAATCCTTGGTAACCATTGGACTTTCCTAAAGTACGAATGCATTTTTCTGAATTTTGTAAAATCATAAGAAATATCCCCTATTTGTTTTACCTTTTCTGAATGATCATTATTTCAAAGTAAACAAATAGAGGAAAGTATTAATAAGGAATGCAGAAAAGATGATACAATTGGAATATCTACATTTTGTAACCCCTAATGAACTAATGAATCTAGGCAAGAATCATCAGTAAATGCTAAAACCATTAAGCAAAAAGTTAATACCGTAGGGGACTTTATAACAGAAAGATGTAACCAATAAAATCTGGATCCACTGGTCAATCTTTATATTTCATTATTTGCCCCTATTAGACCTTTAAGTACACTGTATTTCCTATGACTGATTCTAGCCCCTTTTCAATAACAAAATGAAAGCAAATCTTTAATCAAGCACCTAGATCTAACTATGGGGGATAGAAAAACAAAATGACACCCACAGGAAACAATCAGTTAAATCCAGAGTGTAGGGTATGCTACAAAATAACCTGTTCTCTTCACAAATAGAATTGTTACAGATTAAAAACAGAAATTTTAGTCAAATACAAGGTTTGTGGACTTTGGATCTTGGTATTTAACTATAAAAGGATTTTTTTTTTTAACTGAGAAAATTTCCACATGGACTGATTTATTAAATTTTTAAAATATTTTGGTGTGGTAGTGGCATTAAGGTTATGTAAATTAAGTCTTCCTGAGTGAACGAATAAGTCGCCTGAGATTTGCTCTAACTACCCCTTCCTGAACAAAATGTTGGGGGAAGAAAGACTAAAGTAGAAAAATGTTGATTTTTGTTGAAGTTTGATGATGGGTACATGAAAGGTAGTCATTAGATTACTCTGTATTTTGTGCGTATTTTAACGTTTTTATGATTAAAAGTAAAAAAAAAAAAAAAAAATTGTGTGCTCAAGGACTTTCCATACGGTGAGAATGCCTCACTCAGAATATATACCGTGTTACCTTACAATGAGATACAATTTTAACAAGTTTGGTTTAAGTACCAATTGTATGGGAGAAAATGGAATGATGCTAAAGGCAGTAGGATCCTTATAGAAATAAAAAGGTTTAAACTGGTATCACAAAGTTACACTGAACGCTCTTATGTATAGAACAAAAGCTACAAAAGCATGAGGGAGCCACTTGGTGATGTTAAGTAGGTCCTCTCTGCCTGTTGTGCTGCCAGAAGGCATTCCCTGAAAGAAGCTTTCCTCATGGAGCCCAGAACCTGGCGGCAAGTCTCCCTGGTGACCTGTCGACTTCTCTTCTCAAGGGCTGTGGTGTCAGTCAACCAAAGTTGTCTCCGGAGCGACTGCTTGTTCTCAAGGGATGTATGGGATGTATTCCCTACAGCCTAACACTATTTCATTATGCATTGTGCTCTTTTGTTTTCCTTACCATGATTTACTACTGTTGTTGTTTTTTTATATTTCTTTGAAATTGGCCCATTTTAATTCACGTTCATTTCTCACTCTGTATGTGTTTGTGTCGTGCTTGCTGTCTTTGCCTCCATTGTTCCTAGGTTACAGTATAGCCAGGATGTGCACTGTCTCTTGGCCGATGAGCATGCGCTGATCGCCTCCTACGTGGCCCGTCTGCAGCACTGTGCACGGTCAGTGGCAGGTGGCAGGGCGGCCGCAGCATCAGGCACTAGCCAAGGGCTGAGCATGGGGAGGGCGAGCTGTGTGACCCGGAGCTGACAGAGCGGGGAAGCTCTGCATGGGGGTTTCTTGAGAAGTTACCAGCTATGTTTGGCAGAGTTTAGATGAGCACTTAAAGCATTAGCTTCTAAAGGAAAAGGGGCCTTGATAAGCCCAGGTGCTAAGCTACACACGGAGTCAGAAATTGTCCTTCAAAGTGGAGCTCACTTCCGTCAGATTATACCTATGGGGTGTGTAAACCTCAGAGAGATAGGTAGCCTCAAGGATGCAGGTTCACAGAGGCATGTGATGCATCCTCTTACTGTTCATTCTTGCCTAGATAATGAAACCTTAACCTTTCTGTTCATATTCAAAGCTTAGGGGCCAATCAACCCACAGAACTCTCACTTTGTCTGATCTTCGATTCCATCACCCTACTATGTCCTTGTGGGTTACATCTTCATCCCTTCCCCAGAATCTATCATTGTTGATTACTTAAACCTGTGCTTTTCAACAATGGTACTGGATCACCTAAGGGACTTTTGCCAAATGACCCCCCTCACATTATAATAACTGTATTATTATAATAGTTCCACATACCCCTTTCTTTGATAACTACTGTGGTAGTGACTTACTGTTAACATTGGAATATGACTTATCCCTCAGTGGATTTTAGGTGGGGAAATGTTTGATAACCACTAACTACAACAAAGTTAACCCTTTAAAAGAGTCAATGCCAAACAAAATGCTGTTGTTTCCAGAAAGATCCAAAGCCACCTGCCCACTCCATGCCAGCACCCCCCTCCCCCACCATTCTGCAAGGAGAATGGCAGGTAAAGTTTAAATAATCTGAAGCCATCCCGGTCTTTCTACACAGCAGCAAAGAAGAGTCGCTTTACCAAACTACTTGAGATTCTTATCCTTTGGGGGGGGGGGGGGGATTGTAAACTAAATACATAAGAGAGGCTGGAGCCTTAAATTTTGGTCTTAGTTTTGTCCATAGCATGTCATGGATCCATGGGAAGGTCATTCTTATTTCCCATGATAATAGAAGTGTGTGTGTATTTTAAAGACTCTTTAATATTATACTTCATACCAAGCTTCCCATAGTTTTCTCAGTATGACTAAGTAGCATTACTATTTTTAGGCGTTTACCTGCCTCTAAAGCCTTAGAGAGACTGTCAGATTCTTTTACTTCCCAAGGGTGTTTGCTAGGCTTCTCCTGTGGGAGGAAAGAAAGGGCCTGATAATTGTATTCAAAGAATGTCTCCTCATCCAGTAGACGATTTCTGGGCATGCGGTCCCAGCCCTTTGGTCTCCCCTCTGGCAGGCCAGCTTGCTTACTATCAGTAAGGGCAGCGGTCCAGGTGATGAAAAGTTTCCATGGTGAAAGTAACAGCATAATGTTGGACAGAGATGGCTACCTAATATTTCAGCCCAAAATGATTTGTGGTAGGTTTAGCTGAGGTCCTCAAGTCTTTTTCTGAGGGATTAGGCTCCCTGAGCAGGAATTGGTGGCTGGGAGCCCTGGGAGAACGTAAGAATTCCATGAGTACTGTTTCTATTTTTGATTTAAAGTCTAAGGAACTGAGCTTCCTACTTCCTCCAAGCAGTGAGAAATTTTCTGGCTAATTCTGAAAATGAAAGTCAGCTCAAGCAGAAGAATAAGGAACCTTTCTAATTTTCCTCCTCATTTTCATTGACCTTTTAAAACCTCTCATTAACATAAAGTTCTTGTTTCTGGCTAGAAAGCGTAGCCAATTAAAGCAACCCTGGTGTCTACACTCAGGTATAAATAACAGACACTTTTGACCTTCCTAGGGAGATGGAATGTGATGGGGAAGGAGGAACTCTTTTGCACAGAGTGACCTATTGTATTCCTTGCCAAAAACAAATATTAACCACTTTCCATCCCACTTCTTAGGCTGCCAGTCCTTCCATCATAATATGTACTTGTACTGTTAAATGCTCATTTGTTATTGTTGTTTATTTAAAAGATAAAGATAGTTCTCTTGTTTCATACAAACTCCTTTAAGGCACAAATATAGTTCAGCCCTGACCTTGGGATCTTAACCGAAGGTATTAACATCAACTGATGGTAGCATGTTCTTATTATAAGATCATCTTTTGAGGGGATGATTATATATACTGGAGATTGATATTTGCACACCTAAAATTATAGTGTTCACAAGTGTCATAGGCAGAAGATTTAAAGCACATAAAATAAAAAAATCTATCCTGAAGGGTAGACTAAACATAAAGAATCAGCCAAAGATAGAAATATAGAAAGGGGGGTGGGGGGGAAATCCAGGAAAAATACAGTTGATTCTACACATAAGAAGCTCAGGTGGATCTCTGTTGATTTAACTTCACTCTTCCCGTATTCCCTTAAGTAATTATAGCAAGATTTGATGAGTACTGAACTCATGTCTTTAATTTTTTTTCTACTAATTGTCATATTGCTAAATTGTAATCAAGGGTTTTTAGAACTCCAAGAACCTAGGGCCAAAGTAGAACCAAGACAAAGCAGCCATCTCTGGTTAGTCATCATCATCACTGCTATCATAAAGCATCTGCCAGACTTAAAGAGAATTATGTAGTCATGGTCCCTGCTAATTTAGGAGTACCATAATATGAATAAATGATAGTTGATGTAACATGCTACATTAAAGGAGCCAACTATTCCAAAAGTTCATTGTATCACATATACACAGACCTGGCTTCGACTCAGGAATCCTTCTTTCATCCAGGTGTGGCATTATCTGGTATCCCACCTAGGTGGGTCTTTAAAATTTTAGAGTGCTTATACTCTTGTAAAAAGTAATAATAGACTCCATTACTTCACCCCGGGATGGGGTTATATTGTGGAACAAGTATGGTAAAAGAAGAGAAAGAGGCATTGAAAGGGGATGTTTGATACCATGTAATCGTCTCTTCCCCTACTTGACCACATATTGGGCCTGCCCAAGCCTGGATTCTTCAGTTTTGCTCAGCAGTGTTAATTGTACTTTTCCTCAGCCCTCTGTTTTTCATGATGCTTCTTGGTCTTTTTGAATTCAAGACAAATGTCTAAAAGTCATGAGTTTTAAAACATTTGATTAAAAATTCCTCTCTGACTTTGCAAATGCCCTATCTCTTCTCAGCACTTACATTAGAAATGAGTGCCCATTCTACTGATATAGGAACAGTGGAGACACGCTGCTGAGGAGGAATGACATGTGTTGGCAGACTGTTAATAATTGTGACCCAGGTCTCTATTTCCTTTGTTGCCATTTTTTAACAAGCTTTTCTCCCATCTTCTTTTCTAAGAGAGAGGCAAGAGTAGGGGATATTTAATAAACAACCTTTGAATTTCTATCTCCTTGGCAGCGTCCTGGACAGCCCTAGCCGACTGGATGAGGAACATCGACTAATCGCTCGCTACGCTGCCCGGCTGGCCGCAGAGACAGGAAACATGGTGAGTAAATAGAGGATTCTAGTAGAGTATCAGAAATTATTGGGGATGCTGGGATAGCTCAACAGGTTGAGCACTTACTTGCCTTGCAACCGTGAGGGCCAGGGATCAAATCTCAGCCCCGGCCCGTGCAAACCCATAGGCTGAACTGTGGTGCACTGGTAACCACCAGATGGTGGCAAAGGTTCTTGCCTCCCATGCAGGAGGCCCCCAGTTCGGTTCCTGCCCTGCAAGGAGGCCTCATGTCCACCTATGTGGAATGAAACAATAACTATGCCACAACTATGGGGAGTGCTCTGGGGCCCTCCCTCCTCTTCTCTCTTTCTCTCAATTTCTCTCAAACAATAAAATAAATCTTAAAAAAAAATAAAAGAAAGAAAGACGTTATCACTACTTCAATATATAAGTGGTAGGGGAATGATAAACATGAAACTTGGGAGACAGGAGATTAGGTACCTCAGGGACAGAAGGAGAGGAGTGGGTTTAGGGAAAGTGGCCTTTGGTTTTACCTCTAATGTCTTCCTTTTAAAGAAATGAATCAAGATAAGAAAATTAAAGAGTCAATTTGGTTATTTAAAAAGACCAATAAAATTAATAAATACCTGGAAATCCTGATCAAGAAAAAGAAAAGAAAGAAAATAAGTATTGAAAAGGAAGAAGAAAAGCTGTCGTTATTTGCAGATGACATAATTGTGTATAGAAAGACCCAAGGAAGCTACAAAAACACCACTAGAACAGATTTGTGGCTTTACAGCAGTGTTGCAAGGTACAAATCAATATGTAAAAATTGATTGTATTTCTCTATTCTAGCAGTGAACAATTATTAATAGAACATTAAATTTAAGAAAAATATCATTTACTATAACATGAAAATTTATCAAATACAAGCCAAAGAGTAAGGGGAAAGGAGTCATAATATCAACCCAAAACAACAGACGATGTAAGCATTGACCAGGTAAAGAAAATGAAATGTGTTCCCACTGGAGTGTTTTAACATATGTAGCATTCCTGAGTTTGGAGGTTTCAGGACCTAAAGACGGCGTGCGTGGCTAGTGTACAGAGAACCGTGCTGGAGTGAAATTAGGCTGATCAGATCTCTCAGGACCATATTCCACAAACACAGTATATTAATTATAGAAACGTGTACCTATTCATGCAGTTTATTCCTTTGTGCTTGTTCAGATGTCAGAATCTTTTCTTTGAAAATCTAATATTAGGTCATCCATCTGAGTCTAAGATTATAACTCTAAAGATTAGTGAAATAGAACAGAATAGGGGGGGGAAAGTTTCATTTAATTAAACTTTACACATACCCTCAGTTACAACTGCTATTTTAGAAATTAAAATTTATAAATAAAAACAGTTAAATTTGTTGAGACAGACAGCATGGTGGTTGAATTTTTAAAATTAAGTGTATTTAGTGTCATTCTGTAGTCTTGCTGACTTTATATAGTACTTTTAAGATGCTGTAAATGAAAGCTCCAAAGCCATTTAACACTGAAGAGACCACAGTACTTCTTTATTGCAAACAAGATAAGTCTGTTTACACCTGATAGTTTTTAATGCCAGTTCTCTACTGTCAGAATGGTCTTCACACTAAATAGTGATAGGTTCTCTTTCATCTTCTGTTTATATTTCAAAGTATAGTTGTGTTATAAATATTGGACCTCTCTCAGGAAGGATTCTTCACTAGATTTCTGTTCAACAGAAGTCTTCTAATCCACTAACCTCTCACTGATATAAGTGCTTTGCATAAAGTGGGAGTAGTGCTCAAAAGAATTTTATTTATAGCCTGCCAGATAGGCTTTGTGTTTTGGTTTTTTTTGTTTCAAAAAACCTTCTTCTATAAAGAAAGGCTATTAAATCACATTAGCAGCTGGCATCACACTTCAGGCCTTGGGAGCACTTCAGCCTCAGATCCATCCCGGCTCCCTAGGCGGCAGCGTGACCACTGATACCTCTGCAGGCTGAGCCTTAAGTAAAGAAGTTCTGGCTGCTTAGATGAGCCAGGAGAGTTTATTTGTTTTTCTGAAGCACCTAAACCCCTTTTTTAAAAAAATTACAGTGTGTGATAAATCATAGTTATAACAGCAACTTCTTGAAGTTTCACCAGAAACATCACCAGCACTAGATAGAATCAGATGTTTTTTTGTTTACTTTAAAAGTTTTCTTTTGCTTTATGAAAAAAAATTAAAAACTCATCCTAGAAAGCCTAGAAGGTGAAAGGAAGGGGAAACCATTGTATTGTCATCCTACTTAACATTTACACATTTTTGAGAAGATTTTTTTTCTCTGTTAGCCCTGTCTTGGCCTTTACAAGCATCATCATGTGTCGGTTGCTCCATTTCCATCAATGACCTTATGGCTTCTTAGAATTGCAGATCAGCAGTATCTACGTGGGGTTATGCACACATTTAATGTCTGAAAACCTCCATAAAATAGTAATTGTCAAACCTAGTTACCCATTATAATCATGTGTGAATCATTTAAAAGAGATGTAGATCTTTGGCTTTGCCTCTAACCTACTGAAACAGAATCTTTGGATTTCAGATCTGTTGATTTTTAGGTAAAAAAGAAAAAGAAAATCTCCAGTCTTCTGATTTATAGCCAACTTTGGAGCTACTACTCTAAAAACCATCATTGGGTTCTTGAGAAACAAGAGAGAGATTAATGATCCACAGCCGTCTCATTGGTCCGAGTGAGGTTGGGATGGTGGAGGACTGCCCCTGGGATGTGGAGGCAGGCTTGTCGATAGCAGGTACATTGCTTTGGAACCCATCCTTGCCCAGGTCATACCAGTGGGAAGCCTCCAGTCTGTTTTCAGGAGGCTACCGA
Source organism: Craseonycteris thonglongyai (assembly GCA_004027555.1). Lineage (NCBI taxonomy): Eukaryota > Metazoa > Chordata > Mammalia > Chiroptera > Craseonycteridae > Craseonycteris > Craseonycteris thonglongyai. The sequence goes on from PVKE010006711.1 coordinate 33,011, forward strand.
AATGCCTACTACCACATTACAGTTTGCTGACTGCTTCGGCTTTCCTTGGTTTTATAACATTTGCCCAGTTTTACTCGAAGAGGTCTTATTTCTTCTCCTGTAGTTTTCTGGTGTAGCTCTCTGTCTCATTAAACATGACAGAGCTCTGTGAGATTACCTAAACCTAAGAGAATGCTAATTAACAGAGGAAGGGGTCCTCTCCACATGTCTTTTCGTAAACATTCCCATTTTACAGACAAGAAAATAAAGGTATAATAAAGTAAAATAACTCAAGGTTTACACCAAGCTTGCCCAGGACAGCTTTGAAAGCTGCCCAGCACACATTCATAAACTTAAACATTGCAAAAATTACGCACAGAACTTTTTTTTTGAGCTGATTAGCTATTGTTAGTGTTAGTGTATTTCAAGTGTGGCCCAAGACAGTTCTTCCAATGTGGCCCAGGGAAGCCAAAAGGTTGGACACCCTGTGTTTACATGGTGAGTTCATGACAAAACCTCAGATTCCTAACTAGTCTACCTACTTCCATTCTCATCCCACTACAGTAAATTCTCTGCTTAGTAGCCAAAGCAGTGTTGTTTGTAATAAACTTTTCATTACAGAACAGTTTTAGATTTACAGAAAAGTTGTGAAGCTAGTACAGAGAGTGTCTGTATAGCCCATACTCAGTTTCTCCTATTATTAACATCTTACATTAGTATGGCATATTTGTTGCAATTAATGAGCCAATATGGATACATTATTATTAATTAAAGTCCATACTTTTTATTCAGATTTCATCGGTTTTTACCTAATACCCTTTTCTGTTCCAGGGCCCCATCTCGGCTACCACACTCCATTTAGTTGTCATGTCTTTCTAGGCCCCTCTTGGCTGTGACAATTTCTCTGACTTACCTTATTTTTGATGACCTTGACAATTTTGAGGACTACTCCTTGAGTATTGTAAAATGTCCCTTAATTGGGATTAGTCTGATGTTTTCCTCAGGATTAACCTAGGGTTATAGGTTTTGATGAGGAAGAGCTAAGGGCCATTTTTCTCATATCATAGTATTAACATCATTTATCACTGTTGATGTTATTGTTGTTGTTTAAAGAGTACCATAGTGTATAAGGTAGTAAATAAATAAAACCCTAAGTATCTCTATTATTTCACATACACTTGACTGTTTAACTTTTGACTGGGTGAAATAAGCCTTCACTGGACACCTAGCACTAGGCTGTCCCTGTTGCTATGTCTTCATGGGTCATACTCCTGGCAGGATTTGGGTCTTCCTCAAGCCTCACTTTGCATTTCAGCAACAGTGCTATTTGGTGCCAAAGACTCCTGCCTGGTTAGGCGTCACTGTTGGTAATAACTCTTGGTTGCTGTATTAACCTCTTCTTTGAAAGATGCCTCAGTAATGCAGTCAGACCCTCAAAACTGAGAAGATCCTTTAGAAATTTCCAGTGAAATATAATGGGAGTTTTGTTTGCTTTCTGTCATATGAAACAAATTTCTTTCAGAGCTCATTTCATTTTCTCTGGTCCCACTCTAATAAGTTCTTAACTCCAGTTTTCAGAAATTGTACATCTATTACTCATAGCAGGTTCCATTTTCCTGAGGTTCAACTCAGGCTCTCACACAGTCCTTCATAGAACATAGAAAATCTGCTGAATTGGCTGTTGGTTCAACTCTTCTCTGCAGGAAGAAAAATCTTTTTTTTTTCTTTAGGAAAGAAAAATATTCGGTAAAAAGCCTCTCACCCAGATTTGCTATGCTATTTTGCCCCTGTTTATTTAGGAAATGTCACTTGTAAAGAATTACTTACTGCCTCTTCAAGCTCTAGGTTTCTGCTTCATCATAGATCCTATTTTGGGCAGAACCACGAATGTGCAGAGTGAAGCATAACCAACAAAGTGCCTTCATTGAGAGCTTCTAACCGCTTACTCAATACAGGGAGAATGGCACATATTCATCCATTTTCCTAGTTTCTGTTGATTGGCTTCTTCTATATGGCAACAAGGGTCAGAAATATCAGTGGGCTTGCAGGTCCAAACCACAATGATTTCTCCAAAGAAAATATGTAAGTGCCCAAAAGCACATGAAAGTATTATCAACATATTAGTCATTAGAGAAATGTACATTGAATCCACTGTGAGGCACCACTTTATACCCACTAGGATGACTATGATCAAATAGACCAGGGGTGTCCAATCTCTTGGCTCCCCTGAGCCACACTGGAAGAAGAAGAATTGTCTTGAGACACACAGAAAATACACTAACACTAACGATAGCTGATGAGCTAAAAAAATATATCACAAAAAAAATCTCATAATGTTTTAAGAAAATTTACAGATTTGTGTTGGGCCACATTCAGAGCTGTCCTGGGCCGCATGTGGCCAATGGGCCACAGGTTGGACAAGCTTAAAATAGACAATAACAAGTGTTGCAAAGAACATGGAAAAAATGGAACCCTCATACATTGACAGTGAGAGTATAAAATAGTGCAGCCACTTAGGAAAATGGTTTGGCAGTTCCTCAAAGGGCAGTTACTATATGCCTAGCAGTTCCATTCCTTAGATATATGCCCAAAAGAAATAAAAACATCCCTACCCCAAAATTTGTCAATAAATGGTCGTAGCAGCTCTATTTAAAATAGCCGAAAAATGGGAACAACCCAAATATCCATCAGCTGTTAAATAAATAAACAAAATGTGGTATATCCATATAATGAAATATTATTCGGCCATAAAAAAGGAATGAAATACTATGTATTACAACACAGATAAACCTTGAAAACATTTTGCTAAGTGAAAGAAGCCAGACATTAAGATTATATGCTGTATGATTCCATTTATATGAAATATTCAGAATAGGCAAATCTAAGACAATGTAGATTAACATTTGTTAGGGGGTGGGGGAGGGGCAATGGGTAGTGACTGCTAATAGATGTGGGGTTTTGCGGGGAGTGATGAAAATATTTCAGAATTGGATAGTGATAATAGTTTCACAAACTCATAAATATACTAAAAACAAAAAACCCCAAAAAGCAAAAAACCCACTGAATTGTACACTTTAAAAGGGTGGATTGGATATAAATTATATCTCATTTTTTGAAATAAAACCCCACAGTTAGATATCTCACACCCACTAAAATGAACAAAACCAAAGAGGCACGTTAACAGGAGGTGGAGAAATTGGAACCCTTATTCACTGTTAGTGGCATTGTAAAATGGTGTAGCCACTTTGGAAAACAGTGTGACAGTTCCTCCAAATGTTTGTAAATATAGAATTACCATATAATGCAGGAATTCCACTTCTAGGTATTTACCAAAGAGAAATGAAAAGAGATATGAACACGAAGACTTATAAATGAAAGTTCACAGCCACTCCATGTGTAATAACCAAAAGCTGACACAGTGGACTACGACTCAGCAATAAAAGGGAGGGAACAGGAATGAGCTTCAAAAACATCACGGAAGCCAGACCCCAAAGGCTACGTGTTGTGTGATTCCATTTGTAGGATGCTGTTTCTAGAAAAGGCAACACTAGACCGAGAGCAGATTGGTGGTTGCCTGTGGTTGGGCATGGAAATGAGTGGCAGTTGACTACAAACTGGCATGAGAGAATTTTTTGTGGTGATGGGAAATGCTCTAAAGCTGGACTGCGGTGACTGGTTGTACAATTGTTTGAATTTACTAAGACTCATTGAATTGTCCACATAAAATGGGAGGACATTTTCTTTTAATGGATTTTACAGTAGGTAATTTTTACTTCAGAAAAATCTATTTAAAAAAATCAGCAGTTCCTCTGGGACTCTGGGTGTACTTGAATCAGAAAGCCTTTCTTTCTCCTCGCTGTAGACCCGCCCTCCCGCTGACCTGAGCTTTAACTTTGATGCCAACAAGCAACAAAGACAGCTTATTGCAGAACTGGAAAACAAAAACAGGTAAGGATGCAGAGGCTGAGCCCGTTGCTGATGTCCAAGGCTGTGACCTGAGTGTCTGACCCTCGTTTTCCTTGCAAACTAGATGTTTTGCCCACAAAGGATGATCCCACCACAGTGAATATAGGCCAGCGCAAGTCCAGGAAAGGCCCTGGACGCTAGATTGCTTATCTGCAATGCCGTTCATTGTGCTAGTCCCAGACCCTGCTCACCTGCTCTCAGGTAGCTTCCTTCTCCCAGCGCCTCTCCTGCCCATCCGTGGGATCCCCTCTCCACTCTACTCCAGCGGCTTTTGCTTGATCTAGTCACCTGGTCTTGGCCCATTATGCTGTGCATGACTATCTGGTTTTTCACTAAAAAGCCGCTGAAAGGCTTGGGGCCAGGCAGCACACCATTGTGCCCTGAAAGGTAGACACCCAGACAAGGAGATTGGACATCACGTAACAGGCGTAGGTAGAAGCAGCTGTCCATCACAAGGAGGGCGGGGGAAGGAGGGAGACCCAGGAAGGCCGGGGACGATAGCGCAGGACCTGCATCAGGAGGTTGCACCGAGTTCTCTTGTCCGTTCCCCAGAGAGGAGCAGAGCAAGAGGGCTGTCTGGAAAGGATCCAGCCATGTAATATGAAAAATAGAGGCATCTATGACTGGAATTTTTCCAGACAGCCCTCGTATTCTAGTTGTCATTTTCCTTCTTGAGAAGACTATTATTATAGCTTTTTCTACCACAAAAGATATTTTCATTGAGTAAGTCAAGTGCAGCCGTATTAAGGTGTCTGGTTCACCTCCTGGTCGTTTGGGAGCAATCAGAACAGGACTGGTAAAGGCGGCGCTGCTGGAGTGAAAACCGCTGACAGGAAGAGGGGGCTGTGAGGCCGCCACAGCCTTCTCTCTCCCCTCCCCTCTAGAGAGATCCTGCAGGAGATTCAGCGTCTCCGCCTGGAGCACCAGCACGCTTCCCAGCCCACCCCCGAGAAGGCCCAGCAGAACCCCACGTTGCTGGCAGAGCTGCGGCTGCTGAGGTAAGTGGGGGTGCTGTGTCCCGGTCCCCAAATCAGAGTTTGCCGGTAGTAATGTACGTCTCAGGAAAGCCGATGGTGGGATAGACTGTCAGTATAACTAGTCACGTTAGACAAACACAGAGGCGTCCCACTCAGTCCGCTACTGCTTCAGGGGTTTGGGTTCCGTACTGATCACTCTGAGAACCTGTGCCTTCGTCCCAGGCCAACGCCGGCCTCCCGCTCCAGGGCAGGCGGAGCCAGGGGTGTGCTCTGTGGTGGCCTTAAGAGCCTGGGGCTGCCCACAGCCTTCCTGTGTCACCGAGGAGCCCGACGTTGGAGACTCCCGGCAGGAGTAGCGCGCTCCCTGACCTGTGGGTCTGTTCAGGTGCTTCATAGTCAGAGCAGGACTCAGGTAGAGGAGAAGGGTGCTTCCTCATGCCCCTGAGGTGGGAAGCCAGGTGGGAGCCCCCGGCACCATGGCCATGGTGCCTTCCCACTTCAACGTCAGTCCACACGAGAGGCTGAGGGTGCGGGATCAGGAGGAGCTGAGCGAGAGCAACTTCAGCTCCCACGCGGTGCTGTTGTGGAGGGAATGGGCAAGACTTCCAAGAGTGCGCCAGGAGAGCGGTCTGGTCAAAGCTCGGGGACTCTGACTTCCTGTCAGTCTTAGAAAGGTGTGTGCGTGCTCTTCTGTAAGGGATGACTTACAGAAGGGGACTGAGTGAGTGACTTGATTCTCCTCAGACCTTTAGATTTCCAAATAGTGGGTTCATTTTGATTAGGTTGTAACATTTGACATCCCACAGTTGCTTTTTTAAAGATTTATTTTTATTGTTTTTTGACAGAGAGACAGACAGAGAGAGACAGAGAGAAGGGGGAGGGCCCAGAGCAGTCTCCATAGTTGACAGCATTAGTTTTCCATATAGTTTCACTCCACAGGTGGGCACAGGGCTGCGCAGGGCAGGAACTGGGCCGGGAACCTCCCACATAGGCCCCTGGCAAGAACCGAACTGGGGGTACACCCCAATTCAGCTTATGGGTCCACCTAGGCCGGTCCTGGAATTCGATCCTTAGGCTCTGGGGCTGCAAAACGAGCGCTTAACCCGCTGAGCCATCCCAGCTTCCCCACAGTTGCTTTTTAATGTACTGTTATCTGAATTTTTCCTGTGGCTTAGGTCACTTAGCTTCTCAACAATGATTTATTTTCCTGGAGAATAGAGATTGTTTTTCTGTAACTATCTGTCGATTTAGATTTATATCATTAAAATAAATGTCATGAAGAATTTAAACTGTGCAGATGGAAGTCATTAGAGGTATAGAAATTCCCATTCTAACAATTCATTTTAGTTTCTCAGTTTAGTTGGAATGACATTTTGGTCACCTTGCATTCCACTGTTATACATATAGGCTACTAGCATGATTGGAAGGATGAGAATACCAATGTTGCCGACTCTGGTGGAGTGTAACTAACTCTAAGATATTAACATGAGATACAATTGTTTCTTCCCCACTACAGCTCAGCCACAAGTGACAATTTTGTATCTAGAAAAGCAAGAAGCTGTATACTTGAGTCTAACTATTGCTGGATCTGGGATTACTACAAATACTTAGTTAAGCTGGAGGGATCTAAAAATTTCATAGTTGGGGAAGCCAGGATGGCTCAGTGGGTTAAGCGCCTGCTTTGCAGCCCTGGGGACCGAGGATCGAATCCTGGCCCCGGCCCGTGTGGACCCATGTGCTGAACTGGGGAGTGCGCCCAGTTCAGTTCTCTCTGTCTCTGTATCTCTCTTTCTTTCTGTAAAAACAAACAAACAAACAAAAACAATAAATAAATAAATAATTTCATAGAGTTAGTAGGCAAAGGCCTGAATCCAGGGTTATCACAAAGGCTATAAGAAGCAGGAGTTTTATCTGAGTCCAAGGAGGGTCTAAGTCCTGAGAAATCAAAGTATTTAATCTTAAAAGCAGCTTCTATATAACTGAAAAAAGAGGGACTTTTTAATAAATGTGCTGAATCAATTGGTTATACATATGGACGAAACATATCAACTTTCTATCTCCCACTAAATACAAAAACACCAGCAGATAGATTAAACCTGGAGACAAAACTTTAAAACTTATAGAAGAAAATGCAGAAGAATTTCTTTAGGATTTTGGAATAGAAAATAATTTTTTAGAATTATTAAACATGAAAGAAGTGGGTAAATTCATCTACATTAAGAACCTTTGTTCATTAAAAGACACATAAAGGGCAAGATTCCTTTGTTAGGCATCTGACATCCTTCTGGTTTCTGTCAATATATGTGAATCTAGGAACTGCCAATACCCAGGTAGTATAATAAAACAAGATAAAGAATTTCATCCTTGGGGTTAGTGGTTATGAATCCTAACCACTGGAGTTGTCTTTTCCCCCTTTATTGCTACTTTTAATGGTATATTTGTTACAATAATATATGTGACAAATGTTTAAGATATTAAGTGAAATGACAAAGTGAACTCCCAGGAACCCATGTCCTACTTGGGAACTCATATACTGTAAAACCGTCTCACCTGTATAAGTGCCCCTCTAGCCCACCTCCCCCCACAGAGCTAACCTCTACCCAGAATTTGGTTTTTTACTCCCTTGCTTTTTAAACAGTAATATCAAATATACGTGTATTCCCACATAATAAAGTGGTTACTTTGCTTTTTGCTTTCTGGACTTTATAGAAATGTTATTATATGCAGTCTTCTGGAACATTTTCCCCTCTCAGTATTACTCTTTAGGATTCTTCCTTCTTGTTGCATGATGTATTATAATTTGGTCGTGGACAGCACAGGCAATGCGTACTACATCAGTCTTGGGAGTTCGGGGAAGAAAGCTTCCTAGAAAATTGAGTCAGCTACTCCTTACTGAGTTTATACCTGTGCTGGAAATTTAGGGAGTGGGAAGAGTAGAAGACAATGATTCCATCCTAAAAATTTATGCCGGTAATCTAGTTTTAGAAACAAAATATAAGATAAGTTGCTAGTCAGTTAACATTATGCAGTGTTAATAAAGCATATGGATATTTTGTTCTAAGAAATCTGAGTGGGGAAATTGAATAGTATGTTTATAAGAAATCTAAGTCTACGTAGGCTAGAAGCATGAGACCTGTGGGGGTGGTGGAAGCTAAGCTAGACCATGAAAGGTGTGTATGATCTGGATGGAGTGTGAGACAAAACATTTCAGACTAAAGTTGGGGCTCAGCATAATCCCCCAAATAAGCATGACACATTTTAGAGAGGGCAAAGACTTGGAGGTAAGAATTTGTTTTCAATCATCTGTTGAGTTCATCTTTAAAATGGCAGTGGTTGGAGATAAAATTAGTTAGGTAATTGAGACCAGATTCTGGAAAGCCTTAAGTGGTAGGTCATTGGAAATCCCTGGAAGGTTTCAAGTAACAATTGCAGTAGGTTCACAAGATGTTAACTGAGTACATACAGAATGTATGATATTCTCTTAATCATTCAGTACATGCAAAGATGAGGAAAGCTTATTCCTTTGGGAATGGACATGGAGGAGTGAATAATATTTGGAAAAGTGGGTAGGGATTGCTATGAGTTGTAAAATGATGGGGTCTGATTAGGGAAAAGGGAACCATCTGTAGGTCCAAACAAGGAAAGGAATGAAGGTCAAATGCTAAGGATGGAGATGCAGGTCGGGTGGGGAGCAGTGCTCTTCAATAGAAATCAAACGTGAGCCACACAGGTAATTAAAACTTTCCTAACAATTACATCAAAAAACTAAAAGGGAATACATGTCATTAATTTTAATACTATCTATTACTGGACCTGATATATCCAAAATATTATTTCCACATTTAATCAACGTTAAAAAATTACTAATGAGATCTTTTACTCTCTTTTGTTCACACTAAATTTTGGAAACGCGGTTACACTTGCAGTGCATCTCAGTTCAGATGAGCCATGTTCACGCACTCAGTAGGCACACGTGGCAACCGTATCGGGCAGCAGAGGTCTAGATTGTACAGGGAGGTCAGTGACGCTAGAAACTCTGATGAGATGGTTAAGTAGGAGGATGAAATGAGTGCAGCTTTCCTTTGAGCAGCACCATAAACTTAACAAAACACTTTCATTAACTCTTTCTTTTAAAAAAAATTTTTTTTAAAGATTTATTTTTATTGTTTTTGACAGCGAGAGAGAGAGAGACAGAGACAGAGACAGAGACAGAGAGAAGGGGGAGGGCCCAGGACAGTCTCCATAGTTGCACATCATTGGTTTTTTCACATAATTTCATTCCACAGGTGGGCAGGGCTGCACAGGGCAGGAACTGGGCCAGGGTCTCACCCTGGTGAAAACTGAACTGGGGGCACTCCCCAGTTCAGCATATGGGTCCACTCGGGCCGGGCACTCCCCAGTTCAGCATATGGGTCCACTCGGGCCAGGGCCAGGATTCAATCCTCGGTCCCTGGGGCTGCAAAGTGAGCGCCTAACCCACTGAGCCATCCCAGCTTCCCCTTTCATTATCTCTTTTGATCCTCAAAATGTTGCTACTGTTATTTATATTAGTTTCATTTTTACAGAATACAAAATTGAGGCTCAATTAATCATTCAGGACATGCAAAGATGAGTAAGGGTCATCCCATTTAAGTGACTTGTCCAAGGTTGCATATTGAGTACAAAGTGATGGGCCTCACGTCTCTTGATTTATATTCCGTTTTCCTCGCCATAACAGACAAAATCAGGTTTATTCCAGCTAAGAGACCATCGCCTGTGCAGTAAGGAGTACGTGGATAAAGTGAGACAAGTGGAACTAGATAGATACATAAATTTCCAGGAAGGAATTATCTGAGTTGAATGACTTACTGAATATAGGATATAAACTGGAAAGTATCAAAAGGACCGTGTTTTTCAGCCATGACAGCTGGAAGGAAGAGTGACAGAGACAAGGAAATTGGGAAAGAGAAGAGAACCACCTGGGGGGGGGGGGCGGGGGAGAGATCTTAATTTTGGTTTTGGACTCATTAAGCTAGAATTGACATGAAATCTGTCCTCAGAGAAAAAGAGAATTAGCTTAGACACAGAGTCATTCTGATGTTTGTCACACTTCTGAAACCTGACGTCTGGTGCTGGAGTCACTGGCTGCTGAACCCTGTGCTTGAGCAGTTTTCCTACATTTTCTCCACTGTTATTTTAAATTTGGACTGCTTTTAGGTATGTTTCTAAGTGAGGTATTTGGGTTCCTGATGAACAACTTCTTAAATCACTTTAATAATATTAACGATCCCTTCTCTCTATATGGCCATGTATATACTTTCCAAAGCAGTTTTACACACTGTTCTTACAACAGTAAAGGGATGTGGGCAAAATAGATGCGTGACCACTTTATTTATAAGGTATCGGGGTTAAATGACTTGCTCAGCATCTCATACACTGCTAAGTAGTGGAATCAGGTCTAAACCTCATTTCACCTGGCCTTAGACTAGCAGCCCCCAACCTTTTTGGCACCGGGGACTGATTTTGTGGAAAACAATTTTTCCACAGTCAGGGGGGGTTGTTCTGGGATGATTCAAGTGCATTTTATTTATTGTGCACATTATTTCTATTTCTATTTTTATTGCATTGTAATCTCTAATGAAATAATTATACAACTCACCATAATGCAGAATCAGTAGGAGCCATGAGCTTAGGTTTTGATATGAGTCTGCAGGCAGTTGATTTATTGTGGTCTCTGCAGTGAAACCTCTCTGCTAATGTGAATCTGTATTTGCAGCTGCTCCCCAGTGCTAGCATCGCCACCTCAGCTCCACCTCAGTGCATCAGGCATTAGATTCTCATAAGGAGCCCAACCTAGATCCCTCACTTGCGCAGTTCACAATAGGGTTCTGCTCCTATGAGAATCTAGTGCCGCTGCTGACCTGACAGCTCAGGTGGTAAAGCGAGCATCGGGAAGCAGCTGTAAATACAGATGAAGCTTCACTGGCCTTTGGCCCCCGCTCCACTCCTGCTGTGCGGCCTGGTTACCCACCGTCCATGGCCCTGGGGTTGGAGACCCCTGCCTTCTACCCTTTAGCTGCAAAGTTTTGTTTCTGATGTGCTTTTCTCTTGGGCAGGCAGAGGAAAGATGAATTGGAGCAGAGAATGTCAGCACTGCAGGAGAGCAGGCGGGAGCTGATGGTTCAGTTGGAAGGGCTGATGAAGCTGCTGAAGGTAAGAGCCAGCAGTGGGCTTTCAGGTCTCCTCCCACCGTTCAGCTGTTCTAGTCCACCTCCCACCCCAGTTCAGCTTCTGCCTCCCCTGCGATGCGGGAACAGGATGAAGCTAAAAGCTTAAACTTTGCTGCCTAGACCTCCGTAACGGTAGCCTAACTCAGTATGATAGTCATCTACTATAAATTAGTATAAAGGCTAATTGTAGAAAATGAGTAACCAGAACTAGAGTAATGTCCTTGAATAGTTGCTTTTATGAATGCTTATAGATTAACTATGTATAAATGAATATTTCCCAATTATTTAGTTTTTTATAAAGACAAGTATTTAAATATTCCACCTACAAATACTGTGTCTTATTTTAGTAAGTATTATAGAGGCATAACAGTCTTACCAAACCAACTGTAATCAATAACTTTACTATATTAGGAGGGGAAAAAATAGCCTATTAGCTCTAGATTAGGTATATTGGGATTTGAATAAATCTGGAATAATTCAGGTCTCACTGTTTTTGTTGAAAAATATAGGACAGCCGCCTCTACTCCAGAGCAGAGAAAGGCACATGTGGCATTTAAATGTCCTCACCTGGACAGTTTGACTAGCACTGAACAGAATTCTTACCCAGCTAGGTAGCAGCAATACCAGAGCTGTTCATACTGTTAATTCCTAGGTCTGTGCTCCGAAACCACTGTGATATGACAGAGTTCGGCAGCCGGCATGGGCCTAGGAAAGTGTGCAGTACCTCAAAAGCCAGGCTGAGAGGGGTGGATTTAACCCTGTTAAGGGGAGTCTCTGAAGGTTTTTAAAAAGCACTTTAGGAAAATATGCTAACAGATTAGAAAAGGGAGAAATTATAGGATATTAGGAGACTAATGAATTCATCCGGGCCCCAAGCGACAAAGGCCTCAGGAAGAGTGGTGGCCCAAGAAAATATCACCTGGGAAAGTATCAGCCCCTCTTCAGCTTCTCCATTCTAAACCAGCCCCTTTGTAATGGAGCTAGCGGTATTAGCAACTTGGGTAAACTTGTTTTAAACTGACTTTTAACTTGCTCAGGACAATCACTTCTTTCAGTCTTCAGCAGAGTTTGTTTCTAGTTTGGCCCTGGATGTTGGGCAATTTTGCCTGGACATGTTTCTACATTAATCCTGTTAACAGGATTTCTCCCGAGAAATATTTTATGTCTAAGTGGGTTTTGTTTAAAGAAAACCTTATGCATAAAAGCCAGCCCAGATCCCTCCGATAGTTGTCAAGTATCCAGCTAGGCAATCCATCACCCATTCAAGACAGCAGAGACGTCCTTAGACCCATTTGGCCTGTGGACCATCTGTAGTCTTGTGGGGCTTTCAAAGCCCTGCCACTGTGGGTTAATCCTCCAGTAGGAAAGGGGATAACAGGAGATCCTTGCACCCCTGCCCTGTGTCAAACCTCCCTTTCAGAAAGATGCCCTCAAGCATTACACATTCATAGTTGGGAAGGTATCCCAGGCTGATTTCTGTAAGAGGTGAAAGGCTTATGCAAACTGAAGGGAAATCAGAATGCGTTTTCTCTAAGTACCACTGTACAATTTTCCGTCAGCGGGTTGCCCTCAGTGTTCCTTCGAGTTCCCGGCTCAGAATCTCACGTGCATTACTATGACCTTGTAGTTCAATTCTGACGCTTATATTCAAGGGCTAAGCAGAATGAACTGGTGCCTGGAACTCTAATCCCAAACCCTGAGTTTCTTTGTATTTCCAGCTGTTGTGTTACTGTTACAGTATCAGTAATACAAGCAGAACCTCTGCCCCATTTTGTTGGACCCCCTGCCAGGTTCTTAAACACCTTATCATTTACCCACCTGACAGGCTGAGGCCATTCAGACTGGGAGGAAGAATCTGTAGACATAATCCAGTAATGTTGTCTTTGTATTTGTTGACTAGAATTCACAGTTGAAATCTCATGTCCAGCTCCCTAAAAGGATTACAACCTTAAGCTGTGTATTATACGCCATGCTCCTAAAAGGTCACACATAGGAATCACTGACTTCCATTAACATTTCAAAGATTTTTTCCAGTTATTAAAATGTACCCTTTAGAATCCTAATTTTAATTTCAAAGGATTGTCTTGCTTTCATTGATGTTCAATCTGCTAGCATTTAGTTCTCTCATAAAACAGCTGTAAGCAGTTAGTCAAATGGACAATCAAGCCACATGGTCTGGGATACTCATAAATTAAAATCCGCCACACAGTAGGTTCCCATTTCACAGGGGGTTCTTTCATTTCATTGCATCAGTGAAATATTTTGTACTTGGCCTATTTGAAAAATGATAATTTAAAGAAGCATGCCTATGAAGTGTCACCATTGTTTATGAATTTATTCAACAAAATCTTAAATCTCTTTTTGGAACAAGACTGGATAAAAATGAAGCGTACATTTATTTAACAAAAAAGTATTGAGTTCTTCAGTGCCGTGCTTAGGTATTTGGCAGAGAATTCCTGTCACCAGGGACTATCTCAAGGACATTTTCATTGTTTGGGGTTTTTTTTAATGACATACTGTAGACTGACACTTAGGTACCCATGTTTCAGAATGTATCTTTTCCTTACATTTTTACCCCCTAATTAATGAATATGTGGACAACCTCTGCCTCAGACTTCTTATTTAATCTAGAATTGGTTACATGTTGGTATTTCAGTTTCTGAATCATGTTCCCAGTATTTTTCTATACCTCATCTTTCATTTTCCAATATTACTTTTGAAATGCATTTGCCAGATGAATTCTGCAGTTTTGAATTTCAGCCTCATTTGCAAATGAGATTGTGAATATAAATTTTATTTAGATGACTACAGAGGCTATGGCAATACTTTGGCCACCTAGCCAGACATCCCCCATGTGGAAGAATCTCACATGTTTCTAGGTGGAGCAAGCAGTTCTAGATTTGCACTTTATACTTAAAGTATTATTACCCACTTTAAATCAAGTTGGCTCCTATGTCTTGTCATCAGTCAATGTTTACTGACCCTAACTGACTGATAACAAAAAGTTCTAAGACCTTATATCTGTGTTGTGTTCCGTGTTGACAGAGCCTTCAAAACTTTATCTGGATGACCTTTGTGGGCTTAAATTATATGACACCATCCAAAGTCACGCTTTGCCAAAATCCGCCCTCTCCCAGTCCTCAGGGAAGCCTCCAAGTCCTGACAATGCCTCCGCCTCCTAACCTGACACGCGTCTGCTGCACATTATGATTCATGTCTTTGGACAGACTATATATAACCAAATGTGCAAACATGAAACATTGCTTTCTGAAGTGTCCCTATTCTGATGAACCAAGGCATTGTTATCTCCAAAGCCAAACCTGGAGAAAACAGAATAGGGAGGTGTCTCAGGAACAGGTCTAGGATAGTACATACTGGTCTTTTGACCTCAGATTCAATTTCAGCCTGTCTGGGATTGCCCCATCCCTCCCCCAGCATCTCAATTTCCATCTCAACACTTGGTGCCAGCAACAAGAACACATTTTTTAATTGTTTAGTAACTATCTTCGGCCTATTTGCCTTACGTGGTGAATGGGAGAAGAGTGTTCTGCCCCACAGGGAACCTGGTAGGAAAGGAGATGGCTTCTTCCCAAATGCGAAACCCCACCCCTTTTCACTAGAGCTGTGGATGTCAGATGCAAAAGCGAAAAAGCCCTTCACTTCTCAGGCTTAGTCAGCTCATGTTCAAGGCCTTCTGTGCCTGGGCTCTGGCGAGTTTAGGTTTGGCCACGCCTCTGGCAGCTGACTTTGATTATGAAGAATGTCTTCCTGGGCTGAACTGGAGTCTTCTCAAGAGATTTCCCAGTGCCCATTTAATTTGTAGTCTGTATCTCTCCCTTGCAGAAATAAAATTATTTTCTTTAAATTTTTACCTATTTTTTCCCTCTCTTTTATAATTCCTCAGCTTTCCCGAAATCCTCCCTGCCATTGCACCCAGCTCTGCAGACGCATGCACCCTTTTTCCTAAGACTTTCTCCTACACATGCTCAGTAAAGACTGCCTGACGGGTGGATCCAGTTTCAATAGCACCAGTCTCACAGCTTTGGGATGTGCACACTGGGGCAGAGGGCGAGGCTCCCTGACCATTTACCCATGAGGAGGCACAGAAAGAAAGCAAAGACACCCACTAAAAGGCAGCGTAGCTGAGGGGAAACTCGGAAGCGTGCTTCTCGTCCTCACTGCGCCGTTTTCTTTCTGCAGTGCCTGGGGGTGTGTTCTGAGAGCCGAGTTAGCAAGTGCCTGCTCTGTGCACCGGCACTGGGAGGTCTCAAATGCCGAGACGGGCTCATGTTTCCAGGGCTTTATGCGTAAGAAGTACTCAGTGAACCTGTGTTGAATTAATGAAAAGTGAGGCCTCTTAGGGCCCTGAGGCAGTTTCCAGTTTACTTAGGGGGGATAGGATGCATGTGCATCTTTGAAAAAAACCAAAGCAGCCCAAAAGCAGGTGGAAGGGAGGGGACAAAATAAGCATGACTGTAGTCATGAGGACTGCTAGCTGCGGAAGTTCTTAGAGCAGCGGTTCTCAAATTAGCAAGCATCCGGAACCAGCTGAAAGGTTCATTAAACACTTGCCACGCTCTAGTCCAAGAGTTTTGATCCAGTTGGTCTGGGTTGGGGCCAAAATTTGTATCTCTGACAGGTTTTCAGATGCTGCTGCTGCTGGTGGTCTGTGCACCGCTTTCGAGGGCTACCATCTTGCTAAATGTACCTAAACACCTGTGACTATTATGAATGGTGACACAGAATGAGGACTGGCCCTTTTAGTCATAGTTGAGCTGACTCATTTTCATTTACCCTAAATAGTTATGTGTTGGGCAAGTCAGGCCCTCTAAGCTTTTTTTGATGCATAAATGAGGAAGTTGGGCGAAATTGTTTCTAAGGTTCTCTCTTTGCCACTCTAGAAGTAAGCATTGGATGAACTGGATGGGGCAGAGGCCAGCCGTTGGCTCTGTCCAGCTGATGATGCTCTGATGGTAGTCAGGGCTTTGAGCTCTGAACCCATTGCCCTGGCCTGGTTTGCCCTTTCCTTCCACCATTTCTTCCCAATGTTTGTGGTGATAGGCATTAATCTCTCTCCTTTTTCCCTCTGCCTTTTTTCGTCTTCACCTCTAGGAGGAAGAGCAAAAGCAGGCAGTAAGTGAATTTCAGAATTCTCCATCTGATTCCTGCTCCTTTGTGCATGTTCTTTTTCTCGTGTAACTGGTACATGCTTTCTCCTCACCTCCCTGCATAAGACCATCTCTGCAGCATTGACTATGTGTAAAACCCTGGTGCAAAATGACCTAGAAGTCCTCGTCATATTCACCTAGTAGAGCATGTTCTTACTTGAAACCAGAGCTTGTTGAATTTTTTTTCCAAAATATACATCTGGTGTGTTTGTTTGAATATGCATGACTAGCTAGGCTACAGTTGCATTTTCCCGCTCTGGCATTCTCTACTACTTTGTGTCAAGAGTGACTTTAATTGCCTGAAACAACCTTCAGAGTGGTGGGAGTGACCCAGGTCTGCATACTACGAGTATGTTGTGAGAGATTGTGCATGAAAATGAGTAGTTCTTTTGATCACTTCTGGTATCCTTTAGTCTTGCACAGGCTTCTTCTGGATGCTGCAGCTCCAGTAGCTTTCTTAGCAAAGTTACTGGTGAAAACTAAGGGATGGATTAAGTGATTTCCTGTTCAGAACCTCCCCCAGAGGGAGCTCTGGTCTTCATGAGCTGCATGGCTGTTGCATGGTGTTTAGGGAAGGGTTATATTTGTTTTTATTTGTCCTGATAATCACTAACCCACACAGGAAAATCAACTGAGGGCCTCTCCATAATATTAATAGTAACACCATATGTTTATATAACATAGTAAAATTTTCAAAGCATACATCTTTTACACAAACTAAGCTGATTTTTAATTTACCTCAGGGCTTTTTTTTTTTTTTTTTTTTAAGAAAGAAATATGAAATGTTTTATTCAAAAAATTTACTCATTTCTTTTTCAAAAACAAATTTATCTATGTTTTAGATTAAGAATAGGAGTATAAAACCTTTATTATTGTTACCAGTTAGGAGAGAAAGGGAGGATGGGACAGGTAGCAAAGGGAGTGGGCAAGAAAGGAATGAGTGAGAGGCACATTGTCAGAAAGAGGGCAGGAAGAGAGAGTGTGGTATTAGGAGAGGCAAAGAAGCCAGAAATCTCAGTGGCTCTAATGTAATAAAAGTCTGTTGTCGCTTTTTCTCATTCACACATAATTTATTGCTTTGATCTGATGGCACTTCCATATCCAAAGATACACTGACAGAGCAGAAGACCAGGATGGAAAGTCATTAGATCTTCTACCAGGAAGGGGCACACATCACTTCTCCATTTCATTGGCCAAAGCAAGTCACATGGCCACAGTTAGCCTCCAGTTTTCTTAGAAGCAGAGGATGCTGCTAATGTAGAGGCATACAAGTAGGAGGCTCGATTCTTCCTGCTCCTTTCTCCCACTCCATCCCTGACGGTCTCATCTCCTTGCTATCAACTCTATCCTTCCCGCTGATCCAGGGCATCACATCCCCGGCATTTGCTGGCCACCAGTGTTCCCCTCCTTCTCTTCACCCTTCTACACCCCAAAGATGCAATTGACAGCTAAAACCAATTCCTGGGAACTTACTTCAACCATCTGCCCAAACTAGCATCTCCTGATGCCTCTCTGAACGTGGCAGCTCATAGTGAAGCATGTAATCAGGAACGTCCTACACCTCACCCAAGAACTCACAGAAGGGGGAAGACCTTATTTTAATGGTAGCAGTAGAACCTCCAATAGAGATTCCCTTCATTTTTTAAAAATTGTATAGATTAAAAAAAAAAAAAATTGTATAGATTACTATGTAAACCAAGGACAAGAAATTGCCACTGCTGGTGTATTATTTTTCAGGTCAATTTAAAGCTGACCTTGAGCAGACAAGGGATTGAATAGCATGTGCATTTCAGTGACGTTTGATTCAGTGTGAGAGCGTCATCCCCTTGAAGCTGGCAAAATGAGAACCTAGAGCAGGAAACGCTGAAGCCTGCCACTAACAAGCCACTCATGTGTACGTCTTGGGAGTTCTCCATGGCCAAGATCCTGAGTTCGTGGCCTAGCCCTCACATGCTGATAGGACTGTCCATAGCATGAATTGGTACAAATTGTTTTTTTCCTCATTTTTTTCCACGATTGTACAGGTAAGCCATTCTGCTCTGTGAATATAGGTGGAAGCATCCTCTGTCCACATCACAAGTTTAAGCTGGACCCACCTAAGGCTCAACTGTGAGGCTCAAATTTTAAATGAATGGCTTTACATAGTTCAACAACATTTTTAGCATGTACAGCTGAAAAGACTATAAAGCTTTAGAACTAGCACTTCTGTTTTAATCTACAGGGTGGCCCGAAAGTAGGTATACAGTTGAATCAATGACATTCACCAGTGTTAAACAAGTGTAAATGTAATAAACAATGTAATAAAATGCAAATAAATCATATGGTATACCTACTTTTGGGCCACCCTGTATATGCCATTACTGAGTGAGACACTGAAAGGTATTTCTCACAGAGCTAAGTTGTACTCCATTTTTTCCTCCTGGATTCTGGCTGATACATTTTAATTTCTTCCCTATCAAAATGTATTACCCTATTTGGGTAATAAAATAATTGTAAACGATTTTCAGAATGAGGAATTTATTAGACATGCTTCCCAAAACTGGTTTCATAATCCATGATAGAGAATTTTTCTCATAGTCTGTCTTCTTGCCTTTTTCCTCATTGGAGGTCATTTTGGCTCTGGGGGAATTTGAGAAAAATGGGTAGTAACTGTGACTTTAAAAGCCTCAGTCACTTTTACAGTGCTTTGAGTGGCATTAGTACCTTAACTGATAATTCTCCTTCCTCTCTCCCTCCTTCCCTTCTCTTTTCTCAGATCCAAGGGTTATAATTAAGGGCAGACTACTTGGCTATTTCAGATAAGACTTTACTGAGTGACTGTTCAATGCATGATATGTCCTGTAGTTTAAGAGGCTCCAAAACTAGATTGTATCAGTTGAGTCAGGTTGAATCAGGCCCGTGATAGTCATCGGACTGTAATTAAAGGACTTACCATTTTCACTACTGCACCCCCAGCCACTAGCCCAGTGCCTACCACACAGCAGATACTGTACTCAATAAATAGTTGCTGAATGAAAAGTCAGAAACAGGTAGTAACCAAATCTACAGCATTTTTGACATAAGAACAGTATGAATTTATAAATTTATTCATTGTAAGGGACATGACTGGTTCAAGTACCTACAGCAGTCATTTTGTTTAAGGTACTCTCATATAATAGGTAGATTCATTCAGGAGACTAAGTGATGGTTCAGAATGTCCTTTATAAAAAGGAATCAGAAAAATAAACTTCATTGTTACCCAGTGAATAGGAACACTTAGCTAATGTATTAGTATTATAAGTTTCTTATTATTTCTAAAGAACAGATACTGATTATATAGAACAAAATCATCTTCTTTTTAAC
Source organism: Craseonycteris thonglongyai (assembly GCA_004027555.1). NCBI lineage: Eukaryota > Metazoa > Chordata > Mammalia > Chiroptera > Craseonycteridae > Craseonycteris > Craseonycteris thonglongyai. The sequence goes on from PVKE010006711.1 coordinate 52,652, forward strand.
ATAGATAATCTATAAAATGCAGGATATCTATAATTACTTGTATCATCTGAAAATATTTTGAACACAGCCAGAAATATGGTTATGGGTCAGCATGTGACAAAGGAGTACACACTCAGTAACATGAAGAGGACCCTGCAGCCATGGCGTTCATCACCATTGCTGCACTTGAGCAGTGGGCTACTCTGTTCCAAGTCAAGCCATATCCTCACCCTAGTCTGGAGAGATTTCAGATGTATAAATTCATTCTAGAGACATCTCAGGGTTTTGTTTTGTTCCTGGTGACTCAGTATATCATTAAATTTTTTTGCTGGATTGCTAACACCAAATAAATTGAGCAGTCCAAGGCAAGGGGTTCAATTTATTTGTTAAGGGTGTGTTTCCTTGAACATTTCTTGGATCCCTCCTATTAAAAGATGTTACCTTTTATATACAGATCGAGATCGAGCTTAAAGATTATAACTTTAGGGGAAGCCGGGATGGCTCAGTGGGTTAGGCGCTCACTTTGCAGCCCCAGGGACTGAGGATCGAATCCCGGCCCCGGCCCGTGCGGACCCATATGCTGAGCTGGGGAGTTCCCCCAGTTCAGTTCTCTCTCTGTCTCTGTATCTCTCTCTCTCTTTCTCTCTGTCAAAAACAATAAAGAAAAAGAATTAAAATGGTTA